>VYZU01060886.1:0-80212 GCA_013401355.1 Ceyx cyanopectus
CAAAAATACAGTCTTGAACTCAGCAATCCTACAAAAGCAGTTAGTTCACCATCTAGGAAAGACATCAAAATAGTGCATTATGTACTATTTCCATGACATCAGACAAAGCAAATCGAGCAAATTACAAATTTGACAGAGCTCTCATCAGTCTGGTGAGATTACCTTCACCAATGAAAGACACAAAATCTGGAGGAAGAAGTGAGACAGAGAATCATTCAAAGACAACTATGATACCCAAAAGCCAGGGAATAGAACAAAGTCTGACTGTATAGATGGCACAAAGATCTTCTCACAGGTAATAAGAATAATTGAGAAGGAAGCAGCCTAGAGTCCTGACTGGTCCCATTACTCAGCAACAGAGTATAGAACTTAAGGTGAAACTAAGCCCTAGAGTCTTAAATACACTTTATTATGGCAAATGGAGAACTGTCACTTCATAAGACAGGGTCTGCAGGACTGCAAATTGATTTTTAATCATGGAGAAACTGGTGATGGAGGAAACAGGCACCAGGTCTTTACTGCACAGTCTACCCTGGTCCTTGAAGAAATGAGCTACTTTTCAGTCCCATCCACCTGCCTCTGTGGCTTTGAAAGACTGCTGACATTATGCTTTCTAACAAAGCTGAGTGGCAGTCTTGACAGGCGAGCAAGTAGTCGCCCACTCCAAGGTTTCTAAATCGACTAGTTCAGCAAAGGCTGAAACCACACCAGTTACCAAGTAGCCAGTAAACTAATTCAAGTTGGAGATAAATTGCTGCTCTGGGAAATTAATCATTACTATGCTTTTTTTTGCACTGAAATTACTTACAGAGTACAGAGCAGAGGTTTGTTAATAAACCAGTTCCAGTGTATATCAAAGTGGCAGAAGAATGGCTTTTAACAAAACCAATTATAACCTTGTACAAGTCTGAAGCTCTGACTATAAAAGCTACAAAGCCTTTCTTGACTGTTTGTCTAAACTATTCTCCACTCTCTGCCCAGGTAAAATCATATTGTATTTCCCTTTCTTTACCTCTGGAAAACTTTTTCTAAAGCTGAACACAGAGTTGCTTCACTGCAACCTAGGACTGAGTTTTTCTTAACCATCCTGAAGTGGATGTGGAAAAGATTTTATTCTCTCCTTGTTTCACATACTTGGAGACTGCTCCTGCATTTCTTCCTGTTCAACTCTAGAATTTTCTCTGTTCTACAACAACAAGGAACCTTAGCTGGCATTCAGGTGCTGGTAACACTGCCACACACTGAAAATGTATGTGACAGCAATAAGTAAAGGCTGTCACAGGCAGATAAGGGTATGTATTATGCTGAATTTTATGTCAGAACCAGAAGGTTCTTTATTACAAGATTTCCTTCTTTACAGCTCCCAACAGAGCAGCAGATGCATATATTAGACCATAAACCTCTACAATGCAATGATGTAAATCACAAATATAAAGCTATGTAATGTTGCCCCATGGTGATCCAACATCAGCATCATCAGCACCATCAAAGCCATTATTGCTCTTGCTAACATCTCTTCACCAGGAGAGGTAACAGAAAGGACTTCTCCCTTGTGTGGGTTGCAACCCCCAACCCAACTGGCCTAGACAGCCACTGCTGGCTAAGGTACCAGTAGCTCATTTTGTCACAGAGGTGCTGGCATGAAAGCTGACACACAGGAATGTGTAAAGAAAACCCTGCAAAGTCATCCTGAAAAGTTTCTCTCTTGTCTTCTGCTGGAGGTACCTGGGAGCTCGAGGCTGAGCTAAACTGTGGAGAGTGGGAACTCCAAATGCTTGTATAATGGCCAGACAGTGGCTGTTGCTGGGAAATTTCCTTGTGGCCAGGAGAAGCTAAAAGGGATTAAGTGAAAGGGATTTTCTAAGGATGGGGCTAGTGGAAGGAACCAGAGGTATCCTTGAGCACAGCCATTTCTAATATAAGGAGACTTACTCAAGAAATTTTAGAAGATGAATGAAGGAATTGCCAACACAAGTGTTACCCTTGACTTGAGTGAGAATGACACCATGACAAAATGGGTTTAACCATCCCAGAGGACTTGCCTTTATTCCCAGATGAAGTCTTGCACCAGAAATGAGTTCCCTACTCCTAACCTGTACACAAACTGCCCAGCACCAGTGTGTCAACATCACTATGTAGCAGCAGTGGAGTTTGTCACTGCACCATTGGCATCCCCTCTGACATGGTAGGTCATTGTAATCCAGACTTAGTTTTGAGGTCCCTAAACAGACCTTCAGACCATTTCTTGCTTATTTTCCCACTTGGGGCTTGAAAGGAGGTGAGGAGGAGCCAAAAACAGAGGTCTGTATAGCACTGTATGGGAATTTGCAAGCCAGGATGCAGGTGGCATTTTTCCAACATTGGGGATGTTTGTGCTTCTTGCAGTACCTACAGGGAAACTGCCTGCAGACAACTCTTCATTTCACACACCTCTGAGGAAGTGGATTCACTTGCTGTGAAAGGAGCTGCTTGAAGGTTTTTCACCAGAGGAAAGCTAACTTGTGAACCAATCATGAGCCCTGGCTGCTGAAATGTGGCACGTAATTTCATGTTAAGATGCATTTGCCTCCTGATGGTCATGTTAATGGAGTCCAACTGGGTGTTGATTTGGTTATCCTTCACTGCTGATACAGATAATATTTTCCACAAGCAGGCAGGCTGCATCTTAACGATCCTTCCTCACAGGGACTCAGAGGCAGAGAACTCTCACAGAGATCCCTGCCCACAGACAGCTAATCAGAGAAGTCAGCACATCCCCGTGGGAGGTGGCTCAGTGGGAGGGCAGCTCTCCCAGTCACTCCTGCTTAGCCCATGTCCACATGCTGATGAGACTCTAGCAAAAGTAATCCTGGGAGCTGAGGAGTGAGTGTCCCAAGAGCAGAATAGATGCACATCATCAGAGATATATTAGGTCTTTGTGTGTTGTCCTGTAGATAACAATCTCCAGTGGGTTCTCATGATGTTAGACAACACGTGGACAGAAAAACAAGCAAGGTAAAAAATAACTGTTCAAATGGATGCATTGGCATTTGCTGATGCAAAACTGTACAATCAGCTCCTGCAGAAATGTTCTCAGGACAGCAGCCAGAGGCTTGCAATCAGCAATGACAGCGGATATATTAAAACAGTAGTAATGAATGAAGGAGGAGAGGCAGAGAGTATAGCTTGTGTGTGTTTTTGGCTACAAACTGAGAAGTACTGCTGCAGTGCACCTGATGAATAATTATCTTGCTTTTCTGTAATGCGGTCAGGAGCCCCAGATGTCAGTTGGAATGTCACAACCCTGTAGCCCTAAAGGATGAGTCCTGCCCCATAGAAAGTCAATGATTTGACATGTGTCCCTCAGTCTCATCTCAGGGGCATCAAGAGTCCAGGTATACCAGGTTCTGTACAAAATAACAGACCCTTTCTCCTCTGCTAACTTCTGTTTCTGCCTCTCATACTCTGGATTTCCAGCAGACCACCATTCTTTCTAGTACAACCTGAGGTGTTTCCAGTCAAGAGATGCCCCCCATGGACTTTATTGTTCCCAATGATTTCAACTAGTGGTTTGTGAAAACCAGTAGCTCTGAAAAGTAATCTACTAAATCTAATTGGTAAAACTGACATGTGACAAAACAGTTGTAGGAAGTCATGTAAGCAAGAAGAAATGGGAGGTTATGGGTAAGGGTGGAAACAAGCCCTTTCCCTGTGGAACGACTCTTTCAGCCCAGAAAGGCAAGATCTATTTCAGCCTTATTTGATGCCACGTGGCGTGGACTTTGTTCTCATTGACTTTGCCGTCCCTGGTCTTAGACTCAGGGAAACATGCACAAATGACTAAAGAATATCTTAGTACCCTCCATTCTTTAGGAGAACATTGTGTCTGTCTCTAACATTATTTTCTTGTTTACCATTTTAAATAACTACCTGATGGTGGCAGACAGATGGGCAAGATGAACTTAAAGGTCTTTGCCATGCCTAATGTCTATGATTTTATGAGTCATTTCAGTCAGGGAAGAAAGAGGAGATGAAAGGTTTGAATGGAGCTAAAAAGACATGACATCATGGTTCTGTTTCCCTTCTTTGAAATTAGTTATAAACCGAATTATGCTCAGCCACTTATCATTAACAAAAAATCTTTAACTTGCTTTCTCCAAAATACGTTTCCCCTCTCTCCTAAATCAATTCACCAGAGAAAAGCAGAGGCTTTCTCTTGTATACACAAAGCAGAACAATTTGGTCTTTGAGAAAGTAATAGAATTTCAGGCATTATGGACAAATCAGCAATGCCTCAGCCATACGCACATCTAAACAGCAACTAAAATACTTAACTGCATCCTTTAGCAGCACTTTTTGTTCTGGATGCTTAGTTGAACATCCTGTCCTGAACATGCCTGGCTAAAATGCTCTGGTGAGAATCTCTTGGCATGTCTGTTTATGCCTTTCAGAGCACTGCTCTCACTTGCTTATTTCATTTTAAGGTGAGAAGTCAGCCTTTTTCTCAGTGGACTACATGACACAGTGAAACTCTCAGTGATATGTAATTTCACATGAAGTGGTATTTACCTGCAGAGAGTCCTGAGCTAGCTCAAGGAATCCATAGCATTTATGAGCATTACACAGACAGGGGCTTACCCCCCCCTCCCGGCATGTGCATCTCTTTTTTCCACTGCCTTGGAGCACAGGAGCCCTTCTTCCCAGCACAGCCTGCTCTCTCCTGACACCTCCTAACCTCACCCCTGGTCCAGGTCTTTGCTGTAGAAAAGGAGGATCACAGCCTGACAAGAGTGACAGAAGGAGGAGCGTTGCCCATATTCTGCTTCTCCCACGCTCTGACACTGGCTGAAGCACTGCCTGGTAACAAGAGGCTTGAGACAAAAACACAGCAGCAGACAATGGCAATCAGCTATGAGGTGCAGTTATATCTGCAAATGCTTGCTATGACAGTACAGGGATATTTGGGTATAATTCATCTCCTCAAAGACTACCTCTTCACTTCTGACAGCTCAGTGACCCTTGAGCCTTTACATGAGGAGAGAGGAGATGGATCCTCCCAATGCAAGCACAGGTTGCATTAGTTGACTTGCCCCTTTTATAGTGATTAAAGTGCTGGCAATGAAGAAAGAACTTCCCAGATAATGTCAAGGTTGCCACTTTTATTATTCCTTCCTTCTCTCCCAACACAGACTTCATGGTTCTGCTACACACATGGTGAAAAAGAATAAATAAAAATAGTTACTATATATAACATGGTGTTTGTTTCTGTAACTGCAGGACTGTATAACCAACCCCAGAAGTGTCACACCTCAACATTACATCTTACCTGGGCTTCTTGTCTGCCCTACATTGCCAGATCTTCCCAATGTAAAGGGACAGAAATCTTTTCCCCACACATGGCCAGCCCTTCCTTTTTTCTTCTTAAAAGAAGTTTCCCTTTGTCCTTGATGCTTTGCACCACTCACACCAATGCTCTTCACACCCTTCCAGTGCTGTCCCCCATCCATTAGTTGTCACACAGCCTGACCCCATCTCCTTCAGGTTTTCAGCCACAAACTCTCCCAGTCTAGCTAAAAAAGCAATTTATTTTCAGGTGCAAAAAAGCACAGGGTGAAGGTAAAAAGCAGATAGCAGGCACCCAACTATGCAAGGCATCATCTTAATCTACCTCCGTGACCAACTATGAGCTATATTGCTAAATATAGTAGTTATATAATAATTAATAATAAGTTATATTGTCAAAATGGCAATAGAGCAAGTAGGTCTCCTGTTTAAAGAAGTAGATGGACATTTGCTCCTTCTTCTGAGCTATTCATGGTCAAGTAGGTTTCAGGTTTTATGATTTGTACCATCTTGTAGAAGTCCAGACAATACAACTCATCTGTATCCCCTATACATTGGAATGCCTTCCCAAATTAGTGATCCATGTCTTCAGGAGACCTCATGCTCCAAATACAATTTCTTTGGTCTCTGTAAAGGTAAAAGGGTAGGTACTTGTCCCTTTTCAGGCCTTTGAGTGCATGGGCTCTAGAGGTGGATGATGTGACACTGGTCCCTGTGATGATGGGGACACTGCCCTGGTTTACTGTCATCTGGCTCCCTGTTCCCCTTTCATCTGTGGTGACCCTGGTCTTGCTGCTCCCTGATATCTCTAGGAAAGGGAGATTAACAAGAAAACATTTTCACTGGATGAATAGAAATTTTATGGGGGAAAAAAAAAGAGGTATTTTATAGTCTACCAATGTTCTACCCTCAGATTTACCTATCCTTGTGGTATCAACTTCTGGTTATTCTCAGTATTTACATTAGTATAATTCCCTGCTCCATCTGGTCACCCTAAAGTGGAAGCTCTGGGATCCCTAGCCTGGTTGCCTGACAAAGACCCAAACAAAACAACATTTCCACCTCCATTCAGCAAAAACAATAACAAGCAGGGTATCTAATCATCACCTCTTGTAGTAGCACCATTGCCTTCAGTCTCCCAGTTCTCTCCTTATTGATGATGCAGTCACACAGTGCAAAAGTGGTTGTTCCCAGCAACCCATGCAGTGGTACAGAGCCATGTCCCTGCAGGAGCAGGGAAAGCACCCACCCTCCTGATTGATACAACAAATGTCCTCAGACTGGACACATAATAGGACAAGCAGCTCACATATTTGTGGGAGTTTATAAATGGTGGCATTTCTGTGTTTTACCCTTGATCCTTAACATAGCAATTGCTAGGAAGAATGATCTTATTTGCTTTGCCAACAGATGCAAGCACATACGGTCAAGATGCCAGGCTGGTGAGGCACAGGCTGGTAGATTAAAAGAGAAGCTGAACATACTGGAAGGGTGATTTAATGTCAACAATACTGTCACCACCCTGCACTCATACTGGAGATAGCAGATGATGCACATTCTGCCAGAGAGATTTCACGGAGGTTGTGATTTCCTTTGCACACAGCTATGACAGCAATCTCTCAGCTTAATTAGCAATTCCCAAAATATGTCACACTTGGTAGGGGGTAAATAATTTTGGCCTTATCAAACCATTTGCAAACATGCTGTTTCCTTTGTGGTCACCAAAAAATATTACAGCCTCAAATCCACAAGGGAGCTGTTAGTGGGGGGATTTTTTTATATTTTTTTTTGGTGATAATAGCAGGTCTCTATAACAGAACAGCAAATTCAGGGAAAACAGGAATCTCTGCTCCAGGTTTCACTGTGATATTGCTCACTGTGAGATTGTTCAGGTCTGGCTGACATTCCAAAATGAGCAGAAGCAACTATTTCCCTCAAATCACATTATGGCAAACAGCAAGTCAATATAATCTTCACATATATCCTATTTCAAAAATGGAACAGAAGTTCCCTAGGTCCAACTGGAGATGTAAAATTGATCTGCATTATTGAGAGAAATTCAGATTCCTACTGCTTGACTGTTTTTTTTTTCCTGAAGACATATTGAATTTATAGGTTTGATGCCAAACTGCGTCATCTTTTACTTCTAAAGCTAGAAACCTCATGTATGACTCTGATGTGTAAGGACTGTAGGGTAAGGCCATCAAAATAGGAGGCAGATATGCAACAGTGTGAGCTCTTTCATATATTTGATGTCTGTATGTACGTCTTCGCTAGGGCTTGCTAGGAAATGTGTGTCTTGCAGGTTGAGAGCAGAAATAAAGTGAGACTGGAGACAGGCCAGGAGAAAGGAAAGGTCCTGTAGTGGAGGCTCCAGCCCAGGCTCCCTGCTCCATAGACCTGGAAATGAACTATGATAATGAATAGCTCAGCAGCTTGAATTCCTCTGTCTTTCAATGGGATCTGTGTTCTGCTTTTCTGGGCCTTAAAGATAAACAGAAAAGTCCCTGGCATCAAAACACAGGTGCTGATCTCAGCACTGCAAGTATCACACTTCCATTGATATGACCTGTCATTCCTGCTCCTCACGGGGCTGCTCAGCTCTACAAGGCAGATCTGTTCATTTCCACTAAGAAAAAACAGCTTCCTGTGTGCAATGCATCACAAAAGGCAGATTTATTTCCTCTCTGACACAGCCACACTCCAGTGTCCCCATTTCAGCTCTTCCATCACTGTAATTTATATGGTTCTCACCCATCACCCCAGCAGCATTCAGGACAGCACAAGAGGAAAGTAAGTTCAACCTACAGATTGTTAGTGATATAACTGCATCCAGCACAACACTGTTTTCTCTTTCAAGCTCACTGTAGCAGAGCATGCCAGTATATTTGTGTTTCATAGAATCATAGAATGTCTTAGACTGAAAGGGACCTCCAGAGGTCATCCAGTCCAACCTCCCTACACATGTAGGGATATCCACCTAGGTCAGGTTGCTGAGAGCCTCATCAAGCCTGGCCTTGAATGACCTCAGAGATGGGGCCTCTACCACCTCCCTGGGCAGTCTAGTCCAGTGATCCACCACCCTCACATTAAAGAACTTTTTTCTAATATCAAACTTAAATCTATCATTTCCTAGCTTAAACCCATAACTCCTTGTTCTATCAATACAAACCCCTTCCCCTGCCGTCCTGTAGGTCCCCTTCAGGTACTGGAAGGTTCTATAAGGTCCCCCTGGAGCCTTCTCTTCTCCAGACTGAACAGCCCCAACTCTCTCAGCCTGTCTTCATATGAGAGATGCTCCATTCCACTGATCATTTTGGTTGCCCTCCCCTGGACATGCTCCCATATGTCCACATCCTTCATGTGCTGGGTGCTCCCAAACTGGACACAGCACTCCAGGTGAGGTCTCACCAGAGCAGAGCAGAGCAGAGCAGAGCAGAGCAGAGCAGAGCAGAGCAGAGCAGAGCAGAGCAGAGAGGCAGAATCACTTTTCTCCATCTGCTGGCCACAGTTCTTTTGATGCAGCCCAGGATTTGACTGGCCTTCTGGGATGCCATTGCACATTGGTGGCTCATGTCCAGTTTTTCATACACCAGCATCCCTAAGTCCCTTTCCACAGGACTGCTTTCCAGTATATCCTCTCTCAGCCTATACTGATACTGCTGGTTACCTCAGCCCAGGTGCAGGACCCTGCACTTGGTCTTGTTGAATCTCATAAGGTTCATCTGAGCCCACCTCTCCAGCCCATCCAGGTCCCTCTGAGTGTTGTCCTGTCCCTCTGTCAGATCAACTGCAGCCCCAGCTTGGTATCATGCAGGACAGATTATTCTCTTCTACACATTCTCTCATATTTAGGAAGATCTTCCCTGGTATAAAGGACACTAAGCTTGCATTACAGAGATGGACTGCCTGAAGTATGATGCTTTAATTAAAACAGTATAACTTCTGCTTTCAATTAATCCCTAATGGGTTTTGAAGATTGGATTGTTCATTTATCCTGGGCCACAGTAAATGTGAAATTGCAATTCAAGGAGTGCTGGACACAAGGGCAGAGAGAGCAACAGCAAAGCCTTCAGACCTTGACTGCAAGAAAAGCAAAACAGGGAAAGTGAGGCTGAGTCATGGTCTCCTTCCAAAGTCACTCAGAAGATGTCTGTAATTTGTCCTCTGCAAATGAAGAGGAAGGAATACTCAGGCTTAGCCTTTTTTGAGGGAAGCTCTACCAAATCTAGTAGGGACACAGCCAGCCTTCAAATGTACTTACTGCTGCTTTTTGCACGGACAGATAAAAGAAACCCAAAAGAAGCCTGTACCATTATTAAATGTGTTAGTGGTTAAATCACCATATAAATCCAGGAGAGTACAGGTACTTCCAAGAGTGGATGAGTGTTGTTATTGCAGTATTCCTGCCACAGTTCATTCCTGCTACTAGGAGGAGCAGTGTCCCCTCTCAATGTATTGGCAGAACTGCTTGATGAGGTAAGGAACCTCCAGAAATCATTAACATTGCAGAAATTCACTGCTTTTACTCAGATCCCCTTTCTTGAAAACTGAAATGACATTTCATTCTTCTCTGTTTTCACTGTTTCTGCTAGGTAACATTAAGAAATATACAGAGAACATAAACCTCCACTAGCAATTAGAGGGAAAAAAGCAGGCAAATAATGTTACCTATTCCCCAGGCTGAAACCAACACTCTGAAATACTTGGAGATTTCTTGCTGCTAATAAGGAATTGAAGGGGAACTAATGCTGCTCATTCTTTTTCCAACCAGAGTGCATACATGTGCTGGATGATGTTTTCCAGTCAACAGATATATAAACTGTGTATTATAGTTTTGTTGTTATTATACAACACAGAAGTTATTAGAAATAGAGGAGGGAGTCATAAAGCGCAATTGTGTTTATGGCAAAATTAGAATCAGATTATCTGAAGGCTTGAAATGAGGTTGATGGGGAGAGGGGGAAAAGTTGAAATGTTGACAGAACAAAATGAGATAGAGGAAGAACAAGAGCCAATGCCCATAGGTGGTCGTCACCATGTTTAACAAATGAAAGCTTTTAAATATAAAACACTTAAGGAAAGGCTGAGGTGACTCTCAGGTTGAGTCCAGCTTAAGCTGAGCCAACCTGTCACAGCTGTGGTTCAAACTGAGACTGGGTGGATGCACTGAAGCTTTAACAAAGGCAATTTGGACAGCCTTTGGACCAATGCTGTGACAAGGTTCCATAAGGTCACTGAAGTCTATTGCTTTACAATAGCTTCTGTGTAAGTGCAAGCTCCTAATTAATTGCTTAATTAGTTGTAGTCTGTAGAAACCTGCTTAGAACAATGCCATCTGTGCAACAAGGTCAAGGAATGAGGACACATTCAGCACAGTTACTGAGCATAGTGTCTTGAATGAAATATATAAATCTCAAACTGGGACAATTTCTATTAAAATTAGTTCAAAAGCCCATGTCTCTGGACACCAAATCCCATTGCTTGGGTTATTACACCTGGGAGGATTTGGAATTTACTCTGTCTGCCAGTTGGACCAAGGACCAGCTTCAGCTTTTGTAGCATGTCCTTGCCATACAGAAGGTAAGTGCTAAGAACAGCTAATAGGTTTTGACCCATGGTCAGGGAATTCTTCACCAGTTGTTGGTCTCCATTGTAAAGGGGGGATGATTCCTTCTAAACATCCCCCATGAGATGACTGAGCCACAAAGTCGCATCCAGAGGAGGGTCCCTTAACAGACCTGTGAAGAAAATACTTGGTCTTTCCTGATTCCACTATCAAATGTTTACATCTCTTGCTAGAGACAGTATATGTAAGGAGAGGCTGCTTATGGTGATACACCTCATGATGCTGGGACAGATACTAACATCCATTGGCCATCTCTGGAACAGTTGGTTTGAATTGCATTCTTTCCCCTGGACTTCATTACAGAGAAGTCCTCACTCCAGGGAAGGCAAGATGAAGAATGGGGTTGAGCAGGGCATTATAGTTCCACCTCTTCTGCCCAATTTGTGACCCCTCTTCTTTCATCTCTGGCCTCACCCATCTTTTTGGAGAAAGCTGAGTCCTTCTGTGAACAAGCATGGACTTGTATTCACTCAAACAACCCTCACTTTTTCACACTACTTGGAAATAATCCAAGGAATGCCAAGATGTGAAATGTCATTCATAACTCATTGCTCATCGTGCTCCATAATGAGTGTATTTTAATACTAGACTGGCATGGGGGAAGGGAGAAGAAAGATTTTCATAATGTGAAAAAGTTGAAAGCATACAAAACACATGAGTTTTATTACTGACATATATCATCTGTCTTGATAGGTAAATTTTAATGTCCTATCTACCCCTGTGGATACAGCTGGAGACAAAGCATCCAGCAAATGCTATTGTTTAGATTAGGAAACACTGTTTGGGAACAATGCAATAATATTAGGTAATTAACTAATCTTTCACTTCTTAGAGAAAGATTTCAACCATTTTAGGCACAAATGAAAAAAGGCTGAAGAGAGTACTACAGAGTAACTCTCTTCTTTGCTTCAGTCTTCACCAGCAAGGGCTCCAGACATACTGCCCAAGTTGCAGAAGGCAAAGGCAGGTACTGGGAGAAGGATGATCCACCCACTGTAAGTGAAGATTGGATACAAGACCATTTAAAGAATCTGAAAGTGTGTAAGTCTGTGGGACCAGACAAGATCCCTCAGCAGGTCCTGAGGGAACACACAGATAAAGTTACTAAGATGCTTTCCATCATATTTGAAAAGTCATGATGGTCTGATGAAGTCCCCATTGACTGGGAAAGAAGAAACATCACCCCCATTTTCAAAAAGGGAAAAAAGGAAGAGCCAGGAAACTATAGGCCATTCAGTCTCACATCTGCCTGGACAGAACATGGAGCAAATCCTCCTGAAGGCTCTGCCAAGGTACATGGACAATTATTAGAAATTAGGAAGAAGTTCTTCACTCTGAAAGTGGTGAGACAATGGAACAGGTTGCCCATGGAAATTGTGGAGGCTCCATCACTGCAAGTGTTCAAGAACAGGTTGGATGGGGACTTGCACAACCTGGTCTAGTGTGAGGTGTCCCTGCCCATGCAGGGGGCTTGGAACTTGATGATCTTAAAGGTCCCTTACAACCCAAACCATTCTATGATTGTATGATTTGGTCAGAAAGTCTGTGGGCTCTCTGCTGGGGCAGCCATAGCAACCATTTGCCCTGGTGGAAAACCTCAGTGCATAACCACTGGGGAGGTGCATGCTGCTCAGTCACAACAGCTGAAAATGGTGTGTCTTCTCCCTTCCTATCTCAGATATTTTATTAGTTCATACAAGAGTTGCAGTCCTATCCCAGATTCCGCCTTGCAGTGGGACCTGAGACTCATCTATTTTGGTACAACAGATAACCCAGTCATTGTTTTAGGCTGAAGAGAATAGTCATTACTCATGAAATTGCAGCACCCAGTTTTAAATACAAACTACACAGCTGCAGGTAGGTTCTAATCCCTTCATCTTCAGATGGTTCTTGAAGTTCATCCCAAAATAAAAATATAAAAACTTTATTTCTTTCCTGCTGCTAGCAAGTCAGTCAAGTCAATGAGGAGTTACAACTGTCTGGAAGGCATCTTTGGGCACCTAGACCATTAGACTCACATCTTCACAGTGGTTTTCTGCAGCCCATTTGAAAAAGATAGGTAGATTGTAATCAGAAGTGATCAATTGTCTTTGCTGTGCATCCAAACAAAGTAGTAATTCAGTAGGTCACCCTCACCAGAACAGATGCTGAGATAGCAAGCTGTATATTAGAGATTAGAATATAGCCCCGAGTCTCTAGTACATGATGCTGATCTCTGAGAAGACAAAAAATCAAAACTGAGTATTCTGTAGTCTGATAAAAGTTGAACCTCAAGTCTTTGCTGTTGAAAACATCCATTCATTTACTGCTGCATACATTAAACTTCAGATGTGCATGCCTTGTTTCATTTGTTTTTCTCTTGGAAAAGGGTGCTGTCACAGAGTGAGATGAAAGGTCTATTTATAAACAGCACCCAAAGAACTACTCCAGACACACACTGTTCAACTTGACAAAGAAGAATTTAGTGATCATTTACTAACTCAGATGTAAGGAGGCTTCTGAAGCAGCCACTGCAGCAGCATCCAAAGCTTTTAGTTTTTTCAGAAGCAGACATGGGAATGGCTGGAATTGGGGGACCATGTTCCACTCCCAGATTTGTAATGCATCTCAGCTTTTATCCTACCTCCTACGTCAGGACAGTGACCTACTAGGAAGGTGCAAAATCATATGCCCTGTTTTTGTGCTTGGACTGAGAGCCATGCTCCTTCTGTGTGCTCTCCTGGGATATAATCTGTCCTGGACACTCTACCTTTGCAGATGGAAAAAATCAAGTATTTAGCTGGGAAATGTGAGGATTACTAACAAAAACCCTTCCATGCCCCTGCCAGCAAAAGATATCCTTGCTGTCTAAGCTAAAAAACCGCAAACCCCACACTGCCCAACACTAAAAAGTTGATTAAACATAGTGAGAATTGCCTAAATGTCAGGGGGATGAACTCCATGATCAATTGCTGGGGAAGATTTATTACCCTACTTCTCAGATGCCTACACCAGACAGGCCTCTGAGCAATCTTAGTGGCAGGCATGCAAGTAACCTGTTGAAAGTGCAGCATTCTGAGCTGAAACAATCCTTGCTGTCTCACAAGCCTGTAAAATAATGAGCCAGTAGATGAGCAACAAAAAGTAACAGCAGGGTGAAAAGAGGATGCCAGGAAGAAATAATGTTTTATACTCTTGGATCATGACTACATTGATACATCTCTGGGCTCTGGATGGCTCAGAATAATGTGTGAGGCATAAATGTCTGGCACAGAACAATTCATGTACAAAGTCTGCCATCATGCAGGATGCTCTTGCTAATGAGACCTCTCATCTCCTCAAACATTTTGAGTTGGTGTCTCTCTTCTGCCCAAAACTTCCTTGTAATTAAGCACCGGCATAATGAATTAAACTCTCCAAGGAATGTTATTTGCCAGCTACCTTTCCAATTATTTAAAATTAGCTTAAGGGCTAAATCAATCAGGCCATTCATTAATCTAATCCCTTTTTTGTTCATGACTTGGAAATGTGACCACAAGAGCAAAAGGACAAAAGGAATGAAGAGGAAATCACACAAGACACTTATAAATATACAAGACACTTATAAAGTTCCCTGTCCCCAGACCTCACCCTCAGTGCACTGAAATCAGCTGCTGACACACAATGCATGCAGCCATTTTCTTGTAAATG
This sequence comes from Ceyx cyanopectus, assembly GCA_013401355.1. Taxonomy (NCBI): domain Eukaryota; kingdom Metazoa; phylum Chordata; class Aves; order Coraciiformes; family Alcedinidae; genus Ceyx; species Ceyx cyanopectus. The sequence continues at coordinate 14,621 of VYZU01060886.1, forward strand.
GCCATTTTCTTGTGTGCACAAACATTTGTGTGAGGTATTATCCTTCAAGCATTTTCCTTCAACTCTGAGCCCACACAGACACACTCTGGATCATGGGAGAACTCCAGCCCCAGACAAAACTGTTCTCATTAGGACAGAGATTATCATACCAATTTATTTAGTGCCAGTATCTACAACAACCTGCCTCATGAACATATTCGTGTGTGAGCCATAGTGGCAGAGAAAGTCCCTTGCAGTGTTCATGCAATCTTACATTTAATCTTTCTTAAGAGGGGAAATCTCTAATTGCCTTTCTTAAAGTAAGACCTACCTGGAGGAGTAAGCTGGCCCTACCCAACCTATTGCATTCCATGCAATGCTCCTAAATTAACTCTGGTCATCACAGCCTCTCTCCAATCTCAGTTTCCTCATCCAACAGCAGATTTCCCTCTCCTTGATGCCTTTTATTCCTCCTTAGAAAGGCAGAAGGATCTTCACTCTTGGTTCTGGGCAGACTGGGTGCCCGAGCCCAAGTACTGGAAGGATTCACATTGCACAGATGTTGTGTATATGAATGGGTGTGTGTATGGGTAGATAGATTAGATAGATGGATAGATGGATAGATATAGATGGATAGATAGATAGATAGATAGATAGATAGATAGATAGATAGATAGATAGATATTCTTACTAGCAGACCTCCATCTGCTCAGGATGAGGCTGCTGTCTATATTTGTTGAGTGCTCTGAGTGTCTCCCTGTGATTTGCATGGCCAGCCATGTGTATGTAAATATGTGGTGTATATGGTGTATATGTGTGCTCTGTGTATTTGTGGCTGCTTGGAGTGCATGTTCAGGCTGGACCTGCAGGAATGAATGGAGTGGAAGCAGCTTTGCCACTCTCAGGCTGTTGGATTTTTCATGTTGCATTTAAGGAGGTTAAAGCTCATCTTCTTTTGACAGTTCTATTGTACAAGTGCTTCTTAGTTCAAGAAATGATGCAGTGCTGAAAAATCAACATCTCTTGAAAACGCAAAAACCCCACTGTCTGTTCAGCTAGCATTGCTTCAGCAATGATGACCAGCACACCCTGCAAGTGTACAGCTTGGCCTGTTACTGTACATATATAAAGAAAAATATTCCTTTTGTTTGTTTGCTTGTTTGATTTTTCCCTGACCTTTCAATCTCAGATACGAGGGGATGCAGCTTCACCAGTACAAATACGCTCATGGCTACAGATGTCAATTTCTTTATAATAAATTATATTCTGTTTTCTGATGGAGAAAAGTGAGTTAGAGATTAAAAAAACAAACATACAACCCCCCAAACCACAAACAAGCAGAGAAAAACAAACAAACAGAAGTAATCAGAGTGGGATGGTAGAGCATGGAAAGGTCTTACCAGCAGCAGCAGCCAGTGTGGTGGAGTGTGGCATGGCACACTGCTGTCCTCTCATGGTTTTCCCTGTTGAAATGGGGACTGTGAGCCACATTTCTAATGAATAAACAACAGATAACACCCAGCTGTTATTCCCCTGTCTTTTTCAGTAGTGGATAGATGTCAAAATCTGATGCAGGAAGGCAAAGAAAGTGAAATACATTCATGTGTGCTGAGCACCTCATCTCTGGTCTCTGATAAAGGTTAAGTTCATACTGTCTTTTTCCTCCAAGCTGGGACATGAACACTTTCTTTCTTGTCTCCAGTGACCACTGAAACATGTCAAAATACATTTTTTTTCAAAGCCTCTATCTCTGAAAGTTACCATGAAGAAAAAAACCCCAAAACTGTTCCTTTGCTGGTCACGTATGCCTCATGTCTGTATGCAAAATGAAGAAAATCCTTTTACCTATCTCTACTTTTCTTTAAAGGCAGTCTGAGCGATGGTATTTGGATCTGTGCCCACTCAAGCAGCCCATGGCTGGGGAAATAAACTCAGAGCCGTGCATCCCTCCATCACCACATGAGGGAGGTAATTATGGCACAGAGTAAGCACAGCAGATTGGAAACAGTTGCTCTCCTGCGCTTGGATTGCAGTTTGCTGCCTGGCAGATCTCATGTGCTACCTGGGAGGAAAGCAGGTTTGGAGGCTATCTGAGAACCTCAGCATGCTGAGAATGTCCAGTGGGATTTTTCAGGTCTATGTCAGCCTGACACAGCCCCATGGAGGTTCCAGAGAAACTAGACAGAGGTGTTGTACACACCCTTGTTTCTGCCTGGCCCAGCTGGCATCTCTCAGATGCTTTGATTGGGGATTCACCAGGCATGAAGGGCTCCACATGACCACCCTCATCCCACAATAAAGAAGGCATAAAGTGAAAGACTTTCACACCAGCATTGGCTTAGGCGTCTGATAATAAATTGATATTTACAGGAGGGAAAGAAATGTGTGCTATGGTATTGCTCTCTTTCCTAAAAATATATACAAAGAGAAAAAGAGGATTCAGACAAAAAGACCTTGCAGGACTGTCAAACTCCACCAAGCAGAAATCCTGACAGGCCCCAATAAATCATCTGATACATTTAATAGTAAACCTGACAAGACCAAAAGATTTTTTTTAAAACTTCTGTCTCTGACCTATGAAGCTTCAGACTTGCCTACAAGCTATGAAACTAGAAACTCATGTAAAAATGAAAACCGAGGTATCTGCATGGCTCCAGAGGACGAAGATTTATGAAAAAAAATAAATGTAATGATTTTTTTATGATCAGACAATTTGTGGGGGAGAGTTTTATGGTCAAAGGCATACAACATATACATTTTCCTCTGCAAAGGCTTCCCTGTAAACTGCACAAAAACCTCTCTGAGCCCTTCAGACTCAGCTATAAGCTGTTAAGAAAGCAGCTAATCCACTAAGTTGTGAGCCTAAAAACTCTTATGCCTCATTTGTAGAACAACTGAATACTATCTAATAAACACTACTGTTAAAAATTTGAGTACTCATTGACATTTTCACTTCTGAGAGGTTATCTTGAACAGCTGATGTACTCAAAGCTCTTCTATTTTATCTGTGACAGCTCAGGATACCTGGACACTGCTTAGCACAATGCCAGAGTGACCAGGAGGACTCCCTGTGCCTGTAAGGTAATGGGAGTCACATCCCAATCTCACATCTGAAGAAGCAAGCATGATGGAAGATGGGATACATGGGAAGAAAATGACCTAGCCCTGAAAGCAATTTACTGATTGATTATCTGAGAGAGTGTAGAACTGGGCAGCCACCACTGGATGTAAACAACTTGTAGGAAGGAAAAAAACAGATCAAACTAGATGAAAGTAAATGTGCAAGTATACATCACAATGATGGCCTCAGGCTCTCTTTTTTTACTGAGGGAAGATGAAAAGCAGTGACTCAGCATTGCTTGGGATAGGAAGATCATCAGGCAATGCCCTACTCATGGAGGTTGAGTAGCCCGATGGAAATGAAACAGTTGTTTCATAGAGTGCATTTCTGAATCCACTGCTCCTCTCTGCTCAGTGAAACCTGATGCACATCTTTGTTTCCACCATGCAGGCAGATCCTGCACAGCTGCATCATTCAATACAGATAAGCTTTCCCAGAAGACCTAAGTCAGCAGCACATTGACAAGAGCCAATGGTGAAAACCAATTGGTGGAAAACAAGTCCCAAGCAGAGCAGAAATAGCTCCTTCAGGAAGCACATTGTTTTTATGGAGCAGAGAGAAAATTAAATCATTCTGTTTGCAAAGAACACCTCTGAAACCTTAAAGCATCCATCCTTGTATGATTCTGTTGCACCATGACATAGACAGATGCAGCATAAATGTACTTCCAGGTGCTGCAAGAATAAATGGAAAGCACCTGTCCCTTTGGATCAAACTGTACTGCAAATATATCTTCTGCAAATCAGGCCTCCATCTGTAAATGCACTGCACACTTAAAGGAGACTATTTTTTCTAAAAAGAATAAAATGTTCAACACAAGTGCTAAATTCTGTCACAAGGCACCTATCCATCAGTTTCAAAGTTCCTCTATGTTACAATTTTTTCCCAGACTGGCCCTTTTTAGTAGAACTACCTAGGAGACTTTTGAAAGCATGGAAATTTCAAATCTTAAGAATTTTTTAAGGAAAAAAAAAAGGGTTGAATTTAAGTGCCAAGTGTTGATCTTTAGTTACAGTTCTGTCTTTTGATAAAAGACAGGGAATGTCAGACTAACATTTCTTATTAACATGAGATATCAAATGTTATTCAGGAGTTTAAGTTAAAAGACTTGTATAATTAGAAATCAAATGTTAATAGGATGCAGTATTTTACTACCTCACATATAAAACATCATATCAAACGGTTCATTCTCCAAAGCAGGAGTCAATACCACTGCCACTATTATCTTAGTTATGTGCAGGAATTTTGTGGTTTATAGCAGCCATTTTAGTCAATTCTCAGCCATAGAAGATTTTGGACTTAATTTTGATTTCATTTTTCCACTGGAAAATGCCTATTTGTTCAACATAGGGTTGTGCAGAAGCACTAGTTTTGGTGAAGACTCATGGTTTCTCAGGGCTGTGATGGGCCTGCTGGAAGGACAGGAAGGCAGTGAAAGTACCTGCCTGGGAACTCAGTGAGCTGACAGGCTGATGCGCCTCTGCTGGACTGGGATGAGCAGGTACTTGACCATCCTTCTGCAAGAGATTTGGGAACTGAGTTCTCAGCTGATTCAACTGTTTCAGACAGATTGCTAAGAGGAGAGACTGGAGGAAAGGAGCATGCAGGGTGGTGGTATTACTATTTATTAGTGGGGATAGATGAAAAGATTTCAACTTCCAATGCAAAACCAAAAAAGCAGAAGCCAAAATTCCTCAGAAACGCACTCCTTCCTCCTGGCTGGATTTATTCACAGCTTTCCTTGGGGCATCCAAGAGCCATCTAACACAGATTAATTTACTGTCCCTCAACCTAATAAAAGGAAAGCACCTGCCTGACCTTTGTTGCTTACGGCCCCTCCTCTTAGACAGCAACATCCAGCTGTGTCTAATTCAAACACCTCATTAGGCTATACCAAACCATATCCAAGTTTCCATTTTCCAGGGCCTAAATCCTTCAGCACAATATCACCAATTTTCTTGCCTTATGGCCTCTTCCACCTTTCTTCTGCTCCTATTGAGGTAGCAGGATATTACAGATTCATGATGGCCCCTGGGATCAGTTCACAGCTAATGTGGATGCCTTGTCCTTTGAGCCCTGGCTTTCAGCACATTTAGCCTCTCAGCCATACTGCTTTTCAGTACTTAATTATGGTGTTTGTTTTGCATTTATTGGACTGTGCTATGTTCTCATTGCTTAGATAAAACTAACTAGCTATCCCCAGGCCTCCCAAGGGAACGCTGCTGCAGGAAATTAATGAATGCACTATTTTCCCCAGCACAGAGTAAACATGCTGCTAATGGTGGCAAACTCTCAACCCTTCCTTGGCTGCAGCATTGGTGAAAAAATCCTGCCTAGTCCACATGTGTGAAGAGATATGCCCATTGAAACTGTAGATGAACAGCTCTGCATGAAGGACCAAATGACAGACTACTAAAGCTTGTGCAAATCCCACCTAATCCTTTATGTTTTATTGTCATTGTCATCAGAAAAATCCCTTGACCCAAACCTGAGAAATCAATAGCACCAAAAAAAAAGGAAACTTGTTATTTTCCACAGGTCAAAATTTAATTGTCTCAGAGGTTTCCAAGTTCAATGACGGACACTTCATTTAAAGGAAAATTTTATACAACCTTTCTTTGATATTGAAGATTAGAACTTTTTAGATCTGAAGTGCTTGCTCTAGCTTGATAATTTCCCAGTGCTGATAGATGTTTAGAACAGGCAGATAAGACAGCCGAAAGAATGAATGATTGTGGTCCTGTGGACTACAGACTGTAGCTTGTAAATAGCCATTCCTACCACCAGTAGATTGAAATATCAGTGAATGCTTCCTCTCAGTCATTGATGAGACTTCCAGTGCAACTCCTTTTCTGTCATGTTACAATATCTGACATGCTGGGAAACTCAATAAGTACTCTGAAGGCACTTAGTAACACATATTTGTCGAAACAAATGATGGGGCACAGGCTGAAAACCAGCAAGCCCATTTCATGAAGAAAAAAAAATAAACAAGCCTCTATCACTTCTCTGATAAAAACAAAAAGAGTTCCATATTAAAATTGGACAAGAATAAACTGAACAAAATTTCAGGGGAAAAGAAATGGTTCCTGGAAAGTAAATTTGCTTCTTCAGAACATAAATGATTTTTCTGCTCCTGGAATGATATTTTACTTTTCCAGATGATCAGTCTTTGAACCAAGGGATCAGTTTTCACAATGGGAAATGCAAGTGTTTGAGATAGCAAGGGTGTTTTCCACTCAAAAGTCATGTCCACAGAAAATCCCTAGCTGGACATTATATATCCTGACATGAAATTTGACCATTGTAATCTAAAACCTAAAATTTTTCACAGAATCACAGAATGTCTTTGCTTGGTAGAGACCTTCAGGATCATCTAGTCCAACCTTTGAACTGACACTTCAAGATCACCACTAAACCATGTCCATAAGTACCACATTTTATTTAAATACCTCCAGGGATGGCAACTCCACCACTGTCCTGGGAAGACCATTCCAAAGTTTGATAACTCTTTCAGTGAAGAAATGTTTCCGAATATCCAGCCTAAACCTCCCCTGGCACAGCTTGCAGCCATGCCCTCAGGTCCTGTCAAACATCACTCGCTCCAACCTCCTGTCAGGTAGCTGTAGAGAGTCTGGCCTCTAAGGTCTGCCTCCAGCCTCCTCCAGACTAAACAACCCCAGCTCCCTGAGCCACTCCTCGTAGGACTTGTGCTCTAGGCCCTTCATGAGCATTGCTGTCCTTTTCTGGACATGCTCCAGCACTTCTATGTCCTTCTTATAGTGAGGGACCCGGAACTGAATGCAATATTCAATATTTGTAGATTCTTGTTAAAGTACCTCACAAGATGACCACCACTATCACAGAGACGTATCAAGGTGGGAAACACACTACCCTGTTTAACCACCACTCACTACCCTGGAGAATGTCTTGTCCACATTTGGGTTTTCATGAACTTCCCTGGCTGGCGTGAGGTAATGGCTACTTTGTGGATACAAAACTGAATTAGCAGTAGACATTTTAGCATTACCTCATGAGACAGGTAAAAGGCAGCAATTCCCAATGGCCAGAAGCAGCAGAGCATGGAGAACACAGTGAGGCCGAGATGATCTCTTGGTGGCATCATCAGGAAATTGTCTTCACTTTCAGTGTCACTTGAGTAATCGCTCTGGAATAGGAAGGGAGAGAGAAATTTAGAGGTGCTGCTTAATTATACCATTATTTATCCTCTACCACAGGCCAACACTGTGATTATACACCCGTAAAACTCTCCCTAGACACACCAGGGCTCTATGTCATCATCAAGACAGGCTTTTGGTGACCTTCGTTGGGGTCTCTACAGGTGACTCTAGACATCGCCAACTGTGGTGGCACTTGTACCCTATACGTCAGGACCTGCACACCCATTCTGCTCTGCTGTGGCCCCAAAGCAACAGGACCAGAGGAGTGAGCCTGCCTTTTTGCAGAGTCCACAACAGCTGGCAGCATCCTTTGGAAGGACTTCAGGGTAGGGACTGTGGCCATGGCACATCTCCCTTCCTGTCTGCTGAAAGGCTCACCATGGCGCTAACACCTTGATTTAGCAGCAACCTTAGGGGAGACTGAGAGACTTGAACCCACATGTTTGCACCAAAATCAAACAGGAGAGAAGTGGGAGCACAGCTCAGAGGCATGGTTATCTTTGCAAGTTGCTGGTTGGGATGGCAGTTGTCTTGTCAGAGCCAGTGCTTGGGGAAGCCATCTCAGACAGCATCACAAAGACTCATTTTTTTCTCCTACTGCATCTCTTGAAACAGTGCCCTTCTCTGAACTTGATGACAAATATGATTCAAAAGCAAAATGATTTTGATTTCCTAGTTCTTGGCTGAGTAGTGTGCTGGCATTATAACTATGGAGACTACCTGTGTGATATTTCAGAATGCCTTTTCTTGCAGATGAAGATTAAATGAGGCAAAGTTTCTTTAGATAACTTTTATCAAGTACTGAACTAGAAAATCATTGGTTATGCTGCATTTCCAAAGGGACTACCCAGGGTGGTGGCATCACATCTCAAAGAGCTTCCATGCCAACCAGGGAGGTGGCTGTTAGATTGCAAAAAGGATAATTGTGGAAGTTGAGAGAGTTGTCAAACATTGGAACAGACTTCTCAGGGAAGTGGTTGAGTCACCATCCCTGGAGGTATTTAAAAGACATGTAGATGTGGTGCTTAGGGACATGATTTAATGGTGGACTTGGCAGTTAGGTTAACAGTTAGACTTGATGATATTAAAGGTCTTTTCCAACCTAAAAGATTATTTTATAAATCTATAAAAACACCTGCTGAGGAAGATTAAGTCACTATAGGCTCATACTAACTGAATAGTAGTGTTACATTGTGAATACCATTTTGATGGGCAAAGTCCTTGTAGCAGATATTGGATCAGATGACTTGACTGTCAGTCACCAAAAATGACAAAATAATTCTGATCATAAATTTCAGATATGAACCAGCAGGGTAAAAAAAAGTCTTAAATCACAGAAAGAAATCCAACAGCAAGAAATACTTATTCCTTTCAAACTTTCTTCCTCATGTGCTTTCTCTTACAACACAATACCCAGTCCCAAGTCTACTGAGACCTCTTTCCTATGCAGAAAACTTTCTGACATTGGGAAGCTTTTGACAATTTGACTACATATCTGGCTGTCTTCACTTGTTCCTAGTTCTGTAAGGGCAGCACCCTGACACTGGAGGAGCTGAACATTAGAGGTGCTAACTCAGAATTACTTTCACCAATTACAGTCACTTTAGGTTAGCAGACTAATCCTGCATAATCACTAATACTCTTGTCCATAGCACTGCTCTTTTCATCTTTAGCAGTCTCTTTATAAATGTATATGAAACTTTTCACAACTACATCATAATTTCACTAATCTGACTTTTAACTCTTGCAGAAGTTAGGGAACACCATAACTAATTTGCAAGGTTTGGGTGTTAAGCAAGACTGCACAGACAAAATTTTAATGTTAAGCTAGACAAGTTTAAGCAATCTGAAATATCAAAGCATTAGGTTTTCCTTTCTGCAGGAGTATCACCAGTTCATCCTTCAACCAAACAATAATCAATCCAAAGAGAACTTGTGAAATCATAAAAAAAAAACCCAAACAAACCTGTCAAAGAACATCCCTTTCTTGGTAGAGATACTCCATTCATCATAAAGATCCCTCATTGTTACTCTCCTAACAAATGCCAGTTACTCCAGGCTTTTTACTGAGCTGGTTAAAACACCGTCCAGCTCTTTGAACAAAGCTCTTCTATCCTGTCAGTCAGATGATATAACTATCTTCATGATGCTAGAAAAATCTTAGGAGGAAACAAGGCAAAATACTTCCTGATGCAACTGCAATCATGTCAGTGATAAGAGACAGGAAGATCACAGGGTGTCAAGGTAAAATGCATTAGGAACAGATGATGTTTCACAAGAAGTGTCATAACCACAAATATGGCCACTCTGGACAATGATAGAATGAAGGTGAAACATCAACAAATTTTAGTTCATAGAATCACAGAATGGTAGGAGCTAGAAGGAACCTCTGGAGATCAGAAGTCATTCCTGACAAAGCAGGTTCTCCTAGGGCAGGTTGCACAGGAATGAGGACATGTTGCACAGGAATGAGTCCAGATGGGATTTTTAAGTCTCCAGAGAAGGAGACACTTCTGCTTCAGTTGATGATAATGCTTCTTCAGCCAATAAGTGTGGAAGGGAGAGATGAGGGCATTTAAGATGTGATAATGAATCATGTAGACACCCTATTGCTGAAAGGATCATAGCTTGAGAGCAGGAATCACCCAGCACAGAATGAAGTTGTCTGTACACAGAGCTGAATGCGAGGTGTGCACTTTAGACTGTGTTTCACAAGGCAGCAGACCCCAAGAAGGACCACTAGACCAGAGTGCTCAGTCAAAAACAAGCTGAAAATAAACCTCCCCTGTGATACACCACATGAGTAATGAATGTAATCCATAGAAAGGGAAAGAAGAGTACAGTACTACAGGCAAATACAAAATGGGTCCAGTTCTGGTACCACCATTTCCCAAGTATGTTGGAGAAATCAAGAATCAGAAGGCAAGTACATGTGTAATGCTGCAGAAAATCACCTACACAAGAAGAAAGTAAAGAAGCAAAATTCACTTGTAAGATAAATTTAAGAAGCAGTTTCATCACAGTCTGTAAGTGCCTGCAGGAGTAGATAATTTCTGATCAGAGACAGCTCTTTATGTAGCAGAAAAGCAGAAGAAACACCAGCAACTTAAAGCAGAACAGTTGAAGAGCAGACACAAGGTGCAGATTTTTAACAGAGATGGTGATGAACACTTTACTGCACTTGTAATGGATTTTCTATTACACAAAGCCTTTCTTAAATTGAGACTAGCCATCCCTAAAAGCTATGTGCTTTACCTCAAATGAGACATTATGAGTGAACAGAGGCTCTGCAGACAGCCTGCCCATGGGCTGCCTGAGACATACTGGAGGCTGGTCTTGATGGTCACATAGTTCCTTCCAGTATTAAAATGCTAGGCACATTGGAGAAGTCAGACAACAAGGTCTGCTGTGAACCACAGCTGCCAGCAACCTTTGATCGATATTCAGGAAACAGCCCTTTTGGTATTATTCCTTTTTTTTCCTTCAAAGCACCCAGTTCAGCAACACACACACACTGCATGAAAAATTAATTTCTGGTATGGCCTTGTGGAATCTGCTTTAAATCCAGATGGTCCACTGGGCTGTTTTTGACAAAGACCAACACATGATTCTACCATAAGATAATGTGTGCTCTGTTTCCCTCCACACAGTGCCTGTTTCAGTAATGCAGTTAAACACACTGTTCCCATCAGCACTCTGCAAGCTCTTCGTTCTTCCACGAGCAGTCTGAGTTCACCTAAATGCAGCAGACATGGCAGGCAGCATGCTAGATGGAAGCTCTGCTTCAACAAACTTTTCTCTGAGCAGCAGCTGGCTGATGCTTCACTAAGAGGTCTCTAAAACCTGTTGTGCTGCCATCGTGGATTCTTTGTCCTGGTGATGTATTATTTATTTTATTTAGCCTGTTTACTCATTTCTTTCTACCACTTTGAGTTTTGCTTTTATTTCCCTTCAGTTTTAAAGGTATTTAGAAGATCCCTAATCCACTAACCCTGACCTGGTCCAGCTCCTCTTGTTTCCTTAACTTCCAGCCTAAATTACCTTGTCAGTCAAGCAGGCAGTCTCACCAAATGAGCTCACAGACATCTCTCCTTGCTTGGGAAGTTTTTCATATATAACCTTACAACACCAAAACAGGGAAAATAGCCCTGGATGTAACTGTTCAAGACCACTCTTCCTCTTGTCCCCCTGGATTTTGATGATCTCCATTGTGATGTTTTCTAGACACACACAGCCAGTCTGCCTATAGCTAGCTCTTCAGTACTGTGCATTTAACACATTGCCACTGGAAGGGGTTTACTGCAGACAGCTATAAACAGATCCATACTGAAAAAGGACAGCTGCCATACTCTCCTAAACCACACTTTTTCTCTGGAAAAGCAGTAATCACATCCATCTAATCTTTGTGTGAGTGACAGGGGCTCTCAGGAACTCCTTGAATTTGTGGGGAAAGCACGTGTGTTATTTATTTTGGCACACTCATGCCTGTGCAGGTGGGCCAGCAGCCACCACAGGGAAGTAGCTCTCATCAGCTGCTGCTAGAAGTTGTTAAGAAGGGTGAAGCTGCAGTGAATGCAATGTACTCGGTCAGTGTTACTCATCATGGCACGGGTCATCACTTTAGGGGAGACACAGACCTCCATAGTCTGCAGACACAGAGGTTCCTTCCAGGAGAAGCAGAGCAGGTGGTCCCTGCAGAGCAGATGGTCTCAACGGTGCCTTATTGAGGAAGATCAAGGAGATATCCCCCCTTCATTGAGCCACTTCAGCAGGAAAAGTAGCAGTACACTGCTCAGGCTGGGGCAGGTGGGGTGGCCCTTCATGCTTATCCTCTTTTTGCTTCAGAGCTGACACAGGTTCCTTTGTGATACAGTCACATGGATGGAAGAATGCTCCATGCCCACTTTCTGCAAATGACAGCATACAGCTCACACAGAGCTCCTGCCACTTACAGGCTGGAGACCAGGGACCTCACTGTGTAGCATCAGTCTGCAAAGTCAGGGAAGTGATGAGAAGAGAAATTGCTTTGGGCCCTTACTGCTATTAACAAGAATCATAGGAGGGCACTTGGAGAATGCTGAAGGTCACTCCCCAGCCATGCTCCCTTCACCTGGGGCTGCATAATGAAGGTTAATATCCCTTGGCAGGTCTCAGTATGTCCAGACTCCAGTGGCTTCTCCTTTAAGGGAGAAAAATAAATCTAATTCAAATAAGAGTAATACTCCTGTAGCCTGTTAATAATGTGCCTGTGAAAGAATCCAGGGACATAAACTGTGGTCTCTGGGGTCAGATCAACGACCCATTGAGCTCCATGCTTTGCCTCTCACTATAGTAGCAGGACATGACATAAACTTGGATAGTTTGCAATCCATCCCTTGTACTCCCTCAGCACCTGAAACTGTTGTGTAAGAGGTATTAGAAAGAAAAGATTTCCCATTTCCTTTTTTTGTTTATGGATTCCTCATCCATGAATCTGTCTAACCCCTTTTGAACTTGCTGATCTCCACAGCATCTTGTAATAGCAAGACACAAAGTGTTCACTACCCTATATGTGAACAATTTTCTGTTACCTGTGTTAAGCCAATGTCTTACTAAGTCCTTTGAGTGTCCCCTGTTTCTAACATTGAAGGTTTGGTCAACAGTGGGTCTGCATTCACCTCTTCCTTCACCTTCATGACCTTGACTTTTCCATAAATGTACTAGTTTCCATTTATCTACACTGAAACACATCTGCCACCATTTTGCCAGTCAGTTTGTGCAGTCCTTACAGAGTTCTTCTCCAATGGCATGCCACTTGAGTACCCAAAATAAACAAGCACAATCTACAAACATGGATGGTTCTAAGAGCAAAAATATCTCCATATTTCCCTGTAACCTTAACCCATGTTTCCGAGTTCTTCTGAGCATGTGTCATGGGACAAAAGGAACCAAAATGACATTCCCAGATCCACAACACATTCTTAGGTAAGCTTGGGAAGAACATATATTACACAATTTTCTTCAGTTCTCCAGGTGCAGAATGCAGAAAATACTGTTTTTCTACCTCACAAGAGCATGGCTGGTGACCAGCCAATTAGTGAAAAAAAAGGTGCAAGACCCTGAAGGGAATCTGTGATACAAGCAAGTATCTAAAGCATGCAAGACCTGCCCTCCAAGGGCCTTCTTTTTGTGCTGTGGAAGAGAGATGTCCAGGAGGTGCTTGGGAACATTGAGAAGGGGGGGTTAGATTGAACAGGACATGGTTTAGGATCCACATTGTCTCTACATTGTCATGCTTACATTAAAGAAATGAGCTTCACAGCAATATTCAGTGATTTGTAGGGGGAAAAAAAAGAAGGAAGGTTTATCTTGAAAGCACTACATTTCCTTTCTTCTCTCACTACCTAGAACATTCTGTTTATTTTGCTTTCAGAAACTGCTTCAGACATTGCTGGGAAAAAGAAAATGGGTTTTAAGAGAGAGCTCAGATGTATTCTTTTATGCGACACATATGAATAATTTAATTTGCTGCCATCAATACTTGGGTTTCTCTAAATAAGCCATCTATCTACGGGTTAGGAGGAAAACTAGCAGGAGTGTAATATGACAAATGATGTTTCTGGATAAAAGATGGCACTGCATTTCCACGTGAACTCTAACGGGAGGGTATTTTAGCTAGCATCTCTATAGTATTTCACTGCTGCCACATTTGACAAGTTGTCTGTCCATTGGTTGTGGTATAAAGAACTTGGAAGATATAAACATTCCAGTGATACTGAAATAGAGAATAATTTGCATTCAGGGATGGGGGGGATGAAGGGAAGTTTACAGCTTTGACAGAATGTGCAATCTTCTGCTTTCATGCCTGGTAATCAGTGGGGCAAAGTTGGGTCTGTATATGCAAATGAGAATTGATTCAGAAATGTTTTTCCCTCCAGACAATGACAATTTTCATGGGCAGTCTGCCTAACATAACACCAGGAGCTGAGAAATACTGCTAGTGAGAAAACAGAAACAAAACCAACCCAACAAAAACCCAAACCAAACAAAAACAAAAAGCAAACAAAAATGACAAATATGTTAAAAATGACCACATTGTTATGGCCATGTGCAGGACCCCTGATAAGGATGACTACTGCTGTTCTGCTACATCTCCCAGGTTATTCAGAGTCCCTGGGCTTGGGCAAGGAAGAAGATGCTTTCTTTTAGGCAACTTGTGAGAGATGCAGCTGAGCTGTACAGACCCATCCTGAAAAGGGATGACAGGTAGCAGAGCAGCAACTACTGTTGTGTCAGCTGGGTCAGCTCTCTAAACCAAAACCAAGTCACTGTCAGTCAAAATAGATGTGGGTTTTTTTCCAGAAATTGCCCCTGCAAGTGAAGTTTTCTGCAAGAAAACAACCACCTTTCTAGTTATCAAGAGCCCAACTGTCTTCAAGTGGTGAGGTGAAGGATGAAGTCACTTGCCTCAGACCTTGTTTTGCAGGTGGCTTTCTAGAAACAAATGTTCTCTCTGAAAAGCTGATCAAGCTCCTATAGTACCACTTAGAAGAAAAATGCAGTCAAGAGTCCTACATTGCAAAGGCACCTTAAAAATCCCAAGAAAGGTGAAAATATTTTGGTTATAAAATAGTTTTTCCTTGTTCTGCTTATCTTCCCACCCTTTTTCAGCCTATTCCCTAACAGCTGGCTAAAGATGTTTTAATGAATTTGGATTTACAAGAGGGAGGCTTTTTTTTTTTTTTCTGCTGCCAAATATCAGATCAGATGTGTCAATAATACCATTAGGCAATTACATGCCTGCTGCAATCACTTGCATCACTACTGCTTGAGAGCAACTAGAGCAAAAGGCAGTAGCTAGGGATTTTGTTTTCATTAAGAAAATGAGACTTCCCACAGCCAATTTTGAAATGTTGTAGAAGGGTGTGATTTGAGTTAACACCCTCACATGCCTCAGAGCAAAACTTTTAATCTCCCTGCAGAGGTATTGAATACTGCTTTGCTGGCCCACATTGGGAAAAACACCTCTCTTTATCAATACAGAGAGAAAAGAGAATAAAAGAGAAGTAAGGCCCTTGTTAAGTTGTACCTGATCTGATCAAAGGGTGAGACACTGGTATCAAAAGATGTGAAAACAGAAGTTTTAGGACTTGCTAGGTCTCAGTGGAGAAAACCCCCCCAAACAGAGAAACACAAGCAAATAGTCTCTTGATATCAACTTGGACATTCAAGTTGAAACTATGGCTTTGCTCTGCTCAGCAAAATATTCTTTGCTTGGTTAGGAGTCTGCGACCAATGCTGGAGAAAGTTTGGGAATCATCAGCATGATGTACACCCTCCATTTCCCCCACATACTGCAAACAGGAATTTGTGCCATGTTTGGGCAGCTGATTTCAGCCAAAATCAAAAAGACTTTTTGAAGTAAAAAATGCATCATTTAAGAAAGAATGAAGTTGATTTCCATAGTCTGTCCCTTTTGGAGAACAAAATGTATCTCACTTTACTGTGAACAATCAATGAAGCATGGGAAACTAAAAGAAAACATTCCATTTGGGATCTAATAAAGTGTTTTGCTCCATAAGAAAAACATATTTTATTTCAGAGACATGGGATTCATTGCAGCTTGAAGCCCAAAGACTTCTGAATTTGTGGTTATTCAAACACAGAAATGTTTAATGTTTGTGCCTGTATGCAAAACAATTTGCTTTATGTCCAGCTCAAATCAGGTGAAAGTAAGAGATTATGTTGGCCTGCTAAGACAAGCTTCACATATGTGAACAGATGCTCCTGGCCCTGACCTTACACAGCATTTAAGCACATGGGTCTTCTTCAGTTTCTGTCCAGTCCATACTTAGAAGGGAAATGCTGATCTCCATTAGGGCTAGAGGGAATTTTGTCATTATTATCCATATAGTTGTGACCTTACCCAACAAGTAATAATGAGCAACTGCTCACTGTCCCAGCCAGAGGAGATAGTGATAGAGCTCATCCCATGCAGACCAGCTTCCAAAGCAGCTGTTCCCCTGCAGACCAGCCCTTGGATGCTGTGCACTTAACCCTAAATATGCTCTCCTCCCCCCAGCTTTTCCCACATGTCCCAAATGACATCTGACCTCTAGCTCCTGGAAATCCTCCTCTTCCTCCACATCATAGGACAGGGTGTGAATCTTAATGTCATCTGCCGAGAGATCAATGAACTTGCTGTCCGGGTACTCCAGGCTGTCTTTGGTGGGAGAGCGGTCCTCGATGAAGGTAGTCTCACAGCATTCTGAGCCAATGCTCTCACCCCACGAGCGCAGCATGTTCTCCGAGTAGAGGATGATGTTGGGCCGGTAGTGAGACTCCACGGTCTGCTGCAGCATGTTGGGGTCCAAAAGCTGCTGCACGGGGTCATTCCTGCCGTTCTTCAGGCAGCCTGGAGATGAAAGGCTGCCTGCTCGGTGACTCTGGTACTGGGGGGTTGGGTACACAGAGACCAGACCGTCTCGGCTCTCTGCCACTAAGTTCCGTGTATTAATTAAACCATTCTTTTTCCCAGCCTCAGAGATCTTATTGTGCATTAGCACACTGTTCTGCTCAACCAAGCCATCCATACTGGGAGGTGCCTGAGGGAATGGGATGGGTGGTCTTTATTTTGTTGTACCTTAGAGACAGGTCACACTGGGGCAGTCGCTCCCATTTTCCTGATGAAGAAAGGAAACAGATACCACAGTGAGGATTAAGGTGTTAAATACCATATCATGACACCCAAATTACCTTGTCTTCAGTATCACCTCATGAGGAAATACAGCCCCACATATGTGCTTTAGCTCCCCAAATATATCCCCACTTGGAGAGCTAAAACTCCACCCCAAATCCACGGGGTGAACAGAAGTGAATGAAAATGTGTGGTGACAGAGGACTTCCTGAGATGTCTTGGTAATGGTGGACCCTGTCAGGGAAGGGCCATACTCCCACAGGTATAAAACTGTCATTCTGGGGATAACGTCCCTTCCCTCTAAACACTCCAATAAGAGAGATGGGAAAAAACCCCAACAAAACAAAACCACAAATATAAAAAAATTATCTTCAGTTCTTAGAAACCTACAATTGCAGAGGGCAGGCAGATGGTGTGTGCAGCAGTCAGTCTCTACAGCCACACTTCCCTCTTGGCAAGTGCTTTACTACCTTTCAAAAACTCATCTGAAGGAAAAGAAACAGGTAGATCTACTACAAAGAACACCACCTGAAGGTGAGATAAGATCTGATCCAGAGGAAATAAAACTCCTCTAGTCAGGGTCTGAAATCCCCTGTGTTGTTCTGGGTGTTCTACTTCTTTCAACACTTCTAAGGCTGCCCCAGGGTGACAGATTGAAGGGCTGTGATGGAGCTTGTCAGTGTGACCATCCCCATTTAGATTCACTTGGATGACATGAAGGCATAGCTGCTTGAGCCTCAGGAGCTGGTTGTCTCCTTTTGCACAGAACAACAGCTGTCCTCTGTCTCACCAGACTGCTGGACTGGCTGTTTTGTGTGGGTTGAACTAAGGCATGACAAATCAAAGGGACAGTTTAGAAGACTAGAAGTATCTTTAAGGCCACATTCTTAAGGTAGGACTACCTGTTCCCAATGTCCTGCCTGGAGGAAAACAAGAATTACACATACAAACGTATTCTTTTTACTCTATGCTTTCTCTCTTTCATATCAGAGATTCTCTAACAGAGCAATGGCTAGTAAAAGCCTAATTTTATTTCCTTTAAATAATTCCAGACTGCAAACATCTGCTGTCTCTCTTTTGTCTTGTAAGGGATATTTAAACCATTTCTAAGAGCTTGTCTTCTGTTCTTACACTACAAATGAAGCAAGAAACTTGTTTAAATTACAAGAGAGCTTAAATGAGTGTGCTTCAATGTTTACACTAATAGCACTTGGTTCAACACATAGAAAACCTGTTTTATTTTGTTGTTAAATAGTTTGGTGCCTGTCCTATGTAAACTGTCAGGAAATCTACATGGTCTAATGGTCTTCCATTCACCACTCCCTACTGAGCACTGGCAACCTGCAAGACCTCCTAGGGGCTGTTGAGCTGTCTCAGTTTAGCTGTTTAGGAGTCTTCAGAGTCTGGGTGCAACCCAGTCACAACCTCATTTGGGGAACACACACTGCTTGGCCTAGGTTGGGTAATATCACATGCTTAGGAGATCAATCTGCTGTGCCTCCAACAGCTTGCCTGCAAAATTTTCCTCTTTTTCCCACCCCTCACAAAGAAATGAAAGTACATAATCACAGACAGAAGATGAGAAATACATAGCAAATGAGGAGTAAGTTATCAGGAGATTTTGCTCTGTTCCTCCTGAGCTGTCTTGGAAAATGTGCAAGGGTCCCTGACATGTGACAGGGACCACATCAACCCCACTGAAAACAAACACTTCACCCAAAACTATAAACCATCTCACAGGCATTCTTAGTCCTGCTGTTTGTCCAGGCAAACTGAAATGGTCAAGAGATATAACCCATAGATGTAATAGAAATTGGAAGAAGATGCACAAAGCAAACGGATCCCCTCCTAGAAAAATAGATAAGATATTAATAGTTGGTCATTACAGCAATGGCTGCAGCAAAACCTGGGTCAGGCCTCACACCTTCATGCAGCCACATGATTCCAACAAATTGATACTGTCTGGCTTGAGCAGCACTCAAGGAAATGACATTTTAAGGCAGCTTTATCATATACCTTCAAGCTGCACTGTCAGATTCCCTTCACATTGTCTCTGCACTTGCCTATCATGCTCAGATATGGAAAAGAAGGTCTCACTCCAGGCATTCCTCTGACAGTTTTACTGTCTTCATAGAAAATGCTCACTTTCAGTGGGTGCAAATGAGGCTCTACAGTCACAGTGACACCAGAGGTAGCTGGTATGTAGATTGATACACTTTTCTCATGCAGTTTTAGGTGGTCATCTTGAAAGGGAATGAATATGAAGGGTCACTCCCATCAAACGGCTGAGGGAGTTGGGTCTTTTTAGTCTGGAAAAGACTGAGAGGTGATCTTATCAATGCTTATAAATAAAGGATGAGTGTCAGGAGGGTGGGACCAGTTTTGTTGGGTTTTTTTTCAGTGGTGCCCACGGACAGAATGAGAGGAAACAGACACAAATTTGAACATAGGAAGTTCCATCTAAACATTAGAAGGAACTTGTTTACTTTGAGGGTGGTGTAACACTGGAACAGGCTGCAAAGAGAGGTGCTCTACCTCTGGAGACATTCAAAACTGTCATGCATGCTCCTGAGAAACCCAAAGGGGAAAATCACCTTGTTTTGGCAGGAAAGAGAGTTTAGTGGCATGGACACAGTCAGTGTTGGATCATTCAGTTTATGGGCAACAGCATGGATCCTGGCATGCCTCACTTACTAGATAGGAGGTAGCCTACAGTGTTGCTCTAGTCTTACCATGAATCTAAGCATCTGTCGGACTGGTGCTTACCTGCCATGCATTTAAACCAGTCTTGCAAACCAATCTTGCATATTCTGAGTGCCACCTTCCCCTTGGGATGGGAGAGGGGAGGAAAGAAACATCCAAAATGAGACAAAGATGAGACAGGGAGCATCATTCCCAAACAGAGCTCCTCCAGTAATAGGACTAATGCATTGCTCAAGACATTCTTTCTGGAGTCCCACATAGCAGTGCAGCTCACATGCCTGGGGGAAGGTCAGCAGAGAGAGGCAGATGGCAGCCTGCAATCAAGGAAAATTATTTAACTCAAGAGTCATTTCAGTCTGTAGGATGGCTGGCTACCTTACCAGAGTCTGACCCAATGTTCTTGTCCCTGCAAGTGTGTTGCCTAATGCTAAGGAGTTGGTGAGACTCTTATAGCTTTTCATGATAATATCTTAACAGGAATAATAATAATAATAATAAGGTGGGATTGATTTTTCTTTTCTGGGTGAAACTCCTGAGTGTCTGGCTACTAGATTTAAATCAATAGCACCTTGATTGCCAGTGCATTTTGATGCATAACTGAAACAAGGTCAATTGCTGTCTAGGGAAACAGAAACAATTGACGTACCCAGAGATTCTTCATCAATAAAAAGGCAGGATTAAGAGTGTTGTCAGCCATAAAAGAAATTTCATGTCCTCATGGTTAGAAGATAATCTCTCCTGGGCTTTTCTCTTCCCAACCACTGGTTGAAGGGAGTAAAATCAGATTTCCAAGGCCTTTGTACCCTGCTGCTACCTGAATGCTGATGGGAGAATTAAAGGCTGGACTTCTTTTCACTGCAGACACTGGAAGCTGTTTACTGGGAGAAACTAATTGCCATTATGGAACATGCACAGGATTGGTGGGATCAGTCTCCCTTTGGAGTAAAATACCCTTGTAAAATACTGAGAAGACCCTCTCAGCCTAATACTAATCTTCAGATGAGTGAAGCAGATGAAATGAATCCCCCAGGCTGAAATGGAGAAGCATGTGGCCATGAGTGATGCTTAGGGGCGAAAGGCAACAAGTGTTTATGTAATGGCTTAGAGCCTGTAACCTGTCTGCAGGGACTGCTTAGAGGTGGATTTATCATCCTTTCATTAAGGGCTTTCACTGACATGACCAGGGCAAGGCTCACGTCTGCAACTCACCAGAAGGTCCTAAAATTGAGATTGCCCCAATTTTCAGGTCAAACTGCAGTCCAGAGGATCCTAGAAGGCAGCACGACTGAACAGATAACCTCTGATATGCTGCCCGAGGAAACTGGAGGATGTCTTCTCTGCAGGGAGTCAACACTCAAAGTGAAAAAGAGCCACTCTCATTACCGCAATGAGGTTTCAGAATGATGCTGACAGGGAAATGAAACTCATCAGAGCCCTTTAAATAAGAGAGCTGTTCAGCCTGCTCCAAGATGCAGAGTTAATTTAACTAGTTTGATTCAAGTTTCATTTGTCTTCACACAATCTGAATGTCTCCCCACAAATCACGCTCTGGTACTCAGGCTGACCAGAAATAATTCTGCTTTTTCAGACTTGAGGCTGGAACCAGAAGGGAAAACCAAGTTCAACCTATTGACAAAAAGTAGATCAGACTTCAATCTAATTTTTACCCTGGAGATTATATATTTTTACCCAGGTCTTTGGTATTAAACATAAAGCCATTAATTATTATAACCTTCATTCTTTCCAATTTCTTACATTTGTTTTTTTCTCTCACTTTCTTATTTTAATAAGAAGCTGCAATCAGTGCCAAGATATTTAGTCTGCAATGCTGTGGTTTATTAAGCTATCACTTGTGTAACAGCAGAGCCCAGCTACGGTAACTGCAATGAGAGCTACGCTCTGCTGGGTGTTCTGCAGTCTCCTGCTATGATGACAGTGGCTGACAAACTAATTAAGCAAAGGGTGTGAGACAGAGAAATGCAAGCTGTAGAGAGAGCAAGGCAAAAACTGCTAAACACTGTGCCCTGGGCTCTGGAAGACAAGGAGCAGAAGCTGCTCTGCTACTGCCCATCACGCCAAAACTCCTTCAATCTTCCGTGATCCAGCAGGATGCTGTTGTCCTGCCTCCATGGGACTCTCCCTTTTGCACAGCTCTAGCACAGCCTTGAGGTGTTTCAGCCTTCTGGAGACACCTGACAGGTACCAAAAGTCCTGTGTGAACAAGCAATTCAGTTACCACTGAAATACCAGGTGACAGTTGAGAAGTCCCAGCCCTTTCTTTACTTCAAAACAGAAAGACATTAATCCGGGTATCACCAGCCCAAAGGCCTGGTTTAATGTCAGGAAAATTTGGACATGAAGGTAAACCATGGTGATGCTGAAGGCAGTCCCCATCTGCTATAAAGGTTTATGGCCATACCTGCTGCCATTGCCAGCAGATCTTGCAGAGCATCAGATAGCACAAATGACTAAAAGGTCTATGTGCCTCTCCATGGGGGTCTTGGATATAAGGGAAAATATTTCCCCTGTGCAGTCCAACATTGAAGTTTACCCTCCATCCTTGGAGGCTTTTAAGACCTGACTGGATGAAGCTCTGAGCAACCTGTCATGACTCCATAGTTGACCCTGCTTTGATAATGAGATTTGACTAGATATATCCTGAGATTCCTTCAGTTTGAGTTACCCTATGATCCAAATCTCTCTGCTCCTAATAGATTCCCACCTGTCTCTCAGTGCTTTCAACAAGACCTCACTGCTCTGACATCCTTTTGCCAACCCCTCGGTGACACCAAACCTAACACCAGCATTACAAGAAGGGACAGTAATCAACCTCTGCAGGGATGTGCCACTAGAAGAAACTGATGCAGCCTCATGACTACAACTACAAGGTGCTGCTGGGTTTGAGACTGATTCCCTCACTGCCAGCCCACAGAAACCATTCTTGAAGAGCAGGCAAGACAAATGTTGAGAGCTGCAGCCTGATAAAAACCACTTTGTAAGAGATTTGGTGACTGCAGGTTTCCTGTTGCAAACTTTCAGCTCTGAGGGAATTTTAAATACATAATGCAATAGGCTTCAACATGGCTTCAGGTACTTCAAACAACTAGAAATTGCAACAACACGTACAGACTTTTTCTTGAGAGAAATCACAGGCAATGTGTGGATCTGGAGTGATGATTACCAAGTGAAATATTTAAAGAAAGGAAGGGAAAAACCTTTCCCAGATGTATTTTTCTTCTTAGATTTAGCTGGCCTCATTAAAATGGTTTTTGTTCTAAGGGAATGCTGCTATTTCAGCAGCTGAAATTCCTTTTGACCTATTAAGTAAACTACAGGGAGTTTCATAAGGCAATGCAACTAACTCACAGTGAGAGAAGAATACACGCATTAGTGATAGCTAAATGTTTAATTGCTAACAGTGGAAGTAAAAAGACCTCCATGCTATTTTAATATTATCAATATACAGCAAACCCACTGTGAGACTTGTGCCTGTCCTGCCCTGTAAAGGAGGGATTCAGAGTACAATGAGATGCCCAAATGTCAAAAACAGTATCATAGCTTGAAATAAGATCCAGGTCTCTTGATTGCCTGTCCAGAGGTATATTTAAATATGGTAACAATTACCATATGCATATTATATCTGCCTGAATAATTGATTGCTTGATTCAGTGGATGAATCAAAGAACGTGAGGTAGAAAGGAGGAATTACCTTGTGTTGACCTAAACCACAAAATGTTACCCCTGCAACAAAAAACTTCCATTTGAGCATCCTGACTGAGACAAAATGATATGTAATATTTCATTTATTTATTTTTAATTGAACAAACTGTCTTTTAGGTCAATTTGCCTCAAGTTGCCTCCAATTAAAAAAAAAAAAAGGACACATGAAGGCTTTTCTAGTAACCTTCCTTCCCAGCTAATTTTGATAACCTCAACTTTTTAAGTTCAGTCCAAATTCACAGCTTCCTTCATTTAATGACAAAACTGTACTTTTCAGCTAATAAATAACTGACCTGAATAACAGCACCTGTCTGTCACATAAACAACCCTGACTGCTGTGGAAAGCACTGGTACAAAAGCATCTTGCCACCTGCAAAACTTACAGTGATTAATTTGCATAGTAAAAACAGTCAAAAATCAGGATCTGTACCTTTTTAAGTGAAAAATTAAATTCACCAGTGCAATCAGGGTAAGCTTAATGTTGGGAAGCTGTTATCAGCTACCTAACTGCACCTGGACACAAGAATGCTCTGAGTCAGCCTTAACCAAATGGCTGATGAGCTCAGCATGAACCTATGGAACACCTGGTTCCTGTCCTAACTCTGCATCTCCACATGAACAAAGATTTCTATGCACATGCCTGACACATGCTTCTCTCATGCCCTTTCCTTCTCATGTGGCTGCAAATATGTACCTTCCATTCTGAGACTGGCTATCCAATAGCATGCACAGCAATGGATGCTCTAGCACCAGCTTGTACTTCCTGGTCCTTTGCATCACTGCTGTTCAGAGGGTCCCAAATACTGCAGAACAGGACCATTTGACAAACCCAAATGTATCCATCCTCATCACATGCCTCTGAGCCCCCCACCCCCATTTCAAACTGGGGAGATTGAGTCATGAAGAGTGATTCTAGATTTAAAAGACATATCTCTCCAAACAGAAGGCTAAGCTGACATTTCTTCTATCCCAAAAAGTTGTTCTGTAAAACTCTCTGATTATGTCCAGTGCAATAAAACTAAGCTTCATGACATAATAAAAAGAGAGACACATAATTAAATAGCTCAGGTCACTACCTTCAGCAGTGTGGTCAGGATAAAGAATCTGTTTGCCAACTCGAAGAGCAGAAAATTGTGCTGCCTTTCACTTTTGAAGCAAGTGAATACAGCTGTTCTCTGGGGTGTATAATTGCATCCTTAATTGTTCAGAGTGCCCTCAGTGAAAAAACTTCCAAATGAGTCCCTTGACTCTGCTGCATGGAGGACACTCCTAGCCTCTGCTCAAAAGCTGCTCCAGCTTCTGGGGAAAACTTGACTCAGACCCAAACTTACCATGCCTATTTTGGGCAATAACTATTGCTTTGGGGGATTTAACCACGACCCATGTCTTGCAGAGTGAAAACTTAGCAGCTCATCTGCTTGTTTTGCTGTGTGTTTACTTGATAGACAAAGATATGATGCTCAGTTTTCTTGCTCCCTGTGCCAGAGTCTGGATAGTTTCTGAGAGTCAATCTAGATTTAAAGGTCTGGGAAGGAATAAATTACCACCAACCCTTTTCCTAATTTTACTGATGCCTTGTGTTACAAAGAATTAAAATTCTTTGTCTTAGCAGAAGCCACCTGGTGCTTTGTCCCGTAGAAACCTGCAGCAAAGCAAAGTCCCTTCTGCACACAACAAAGCACCTAAATGAGCCCTGAGAGACTCACCCAGGAATATCAACATCACAGCATCACCTGGCCCTCTTGGCCTGCCTGCAGGCTGACTCCAGTGCCTCCCTTTGACCTAAAATTGCTGTTTAACTGTGTTTGTAGCCAAGCTGAACCACAGACAGAAACACCCAGATGTGGCTCCAGAACTGGTCCTACTAACTCACTCAAGTCTCATTCCAGATGGGCAGCCAAGCCCCCAGAGAGCTTGGTTCTTGCACAGACGCTGCTCTTCTGGCTCTGCTCACATTTCCACACCGTGTGAAGGAAGCAAAGCAAAAGACAAGATGCCTGCCTCACACTTGTTCTGCATGTAACACACCAACACTGTGCTCCAGGCTGGGATTTGAGATATTCCTGAAGCATGAATGATAGGTAAAGAAGACATAGTAGGAAGACAGCCTGTTGGTGCAGACTTGGTGCAAAATGAAGGTTTTCATTCCTTTTGCCCCAAGCAAAGCACCTCAGGGTTGTAAGTCACTTTGATAGAAAAACACTTCTGTGCTACTGTAAATTTGCTAGTGCCAGTTCATCAGGGTGAGGATGATTAGATTAAGCAGCCACTGCTGGGGCAATAAAATCAGCTTTGCTTCATCAAGCTCTAGAAGAATTGCAGAGCTAGGAATACGCTGTGGGACAAAAGCTTTACAGAATAAGTGATTTAGATGTGGTGGAACTGGTAGCTGAAGACAGATAGGGTGGGCAGGGAAACACTGAGAAGTAGCATAAGTGGGCATAGATTGACCTTTACAAACCTTTCTTAACCTCACACTCTTTCCTCTCTGCAGGAATCAGAGTTGAAATGTGTAATACATTCTATTAGACTCAGGGTATTGCCAGAGCCTGAAGAAAAATCCTATAACCTGCTCCCTCTGGGAGGAGAAGAGACATAGGAGATTTGTTTCACAACATATAAACATAACGTTTCCTCCATGATCTTGCAAGCGACATGTAGCAGGAAGAAGGGAGATAGTTTTGTTTCAGGGAGATAAGAATAGGAGCTGGAAGGTGGGTGGGTGGCAAGGGGACAACATGCACTGGGAGAGAACTGGAGACCCTGAATGTAGCAAGCAGCTGCTGTGGGAGATGTCCTGAAGAAGTGTACTGAGCACAGCTGTCCCACACGACATGAGACCAGGCTGGATGACTTGAGGGACCCAGGATAGGCAGATTCCCCCTGAAGGATCAGAACTCCTTGATTATGACATGATTGTCTTCTGAGCAAATTATCCATTTGCAAGCACCGTTTCAGAGATCTACATTCTCCCTGCTTTTTAAGGGGTCTGAGCACTCAATCAAAGCATTAAACCACTGCTCAGATTATGCCAATTTGATGTGAACAGCCAGTTCATTCTTCTTGTGCCTCAGTGAACTAAAGTCTTAGAGCTTAAGGACAGAAATACATAATGGATTTTGATGGATAACCATCCATCTGAATGAGGGAACTTTACACATTCAGGTTTTATATAGATACATATATACAGATACACATCTATAGGGATGTTATGTATAAAACCAGGAGTGCTAAAGGCATGCATGGACTCACTCCTCTCGGGTACTCCACCACTGTTTAAGAAATGCAGTCTTTTCTGGTGCAATGAAAATAACCAGTTCATCACTCTTCTGTTATTATGACACCAAATTCAAAACACAAAATATTTTGATTCTTGGGTGCTACAACTTGGACCAGATCCACCCGAATCCTTGGGGTCACAAACATTTACAACTAAAGAGTAGCATTTTGATGTGATCTCATTGCTAAGTTTCCAACTTTTACTAGAGAAAGAGTATTCAGAAACATTTGTTTTGATAGATAATGCGTATTCAGAGATGAGCAATACACACTCACACGATTACACACAGACACTATTCACATTTGTAAATGAAAAGTCACCAAACACAAAGAGTATTTTCCTCTTGTTTGAACGTCTGCAATTCTTTTCCTTTTTTTTTTTTTTTTTTCCCTAGTGGCACTGTACAAACAATAAGCTGTAAAAAGTCGAGTCTTCAAAGTGAAGAAAACAAAATTTGGAAGTCCTAGTATGTAATTTGAAATCTTAATAACAACACAGGCAATACTCAAAACTCTCCTGGACAGAAGCATTTATAGCTGTCTGCAGATAGGAACTTTGAGAAAAAAGAAAAAAGAAAGGAACTTATCCAACTATGTGCACCTTTTCTCTAATACTATCCTCAGAAGTGAAAGCATTTTAAATCCAGAAAGCAGCCCTTATGAAGTTATGTGTGTAGTGGTAGCGCCTATATTCACTAGTACTGCATTACATCCGCATTTATATAACAAAAAGCCTTCCTGTGCATGTGAGATTTATTCGAGAGCATATGACACCAGTGGTGTGAGATGTCTGTTTGCCCACTTAATAAAAAGGAAACTTTATTTAATTCCTACAAATGCATTTATCCTGCGTAAAATCTGGCTTGAGCTGTAGTTATCAAACTGCCAATAAAATGTCACCTTGGCCAGTAAAATCAGAAGTGGCTTATTCTTGGGAGCGAGGCAATTTGAAACTAATATGGAGAGCATTTAAATGCAGATATTTTGAAGATGAAAGCTCATTTACTATAATTAAGAGCAAGTAATTTAAATACATTAATATAGAAAACTGCATTCTCTGCTTTGATTTCATTTTATAATACATAATAATCCCCCTGAAAGTACCAGTTAAGTCATCTTCTCGGGTTTAAGAATAACAAACATCTTTTAATTGTTGTTAATGCCCTGTTTATGAGGGATTAATGTTTAATTATTTTTTTATTTGAGTATTTAATTTCCCTAGAAAGTTTAGATCTTTTTTGTCTTCTTTCTCTCATTACTCACAGAGGCTGCAGCCTCCTCTCTAGTTATTTTGGAGACACAGTTCAACAGATTGCTCTCCGGAGCAACTCCTGCCACTAGGTAGCTCTATGTTCTTATGGGAGGACAAAACTCACCACCACTGCCAGTCCCGCATAGACCATTGCATCTTTCTTCCTGCAGCATACTCTGGACCAGCACACACTACCAGTTCTGTTCCAGTACGGCTTGCACTCCTTCAATGCCAATTCCAGAAAGGTCTCAGTGCATTTCCCAGCCTCCTTCCTACTTAAGGGTTCTCCTTGATCCCTTGTGGGATGCTTTAGTAACGCCTGACCCAGAAGGATGGGGCAGGCATGGGGGACTTAGTCAGGGCCACCACTCTTTGCCATTGAATAGCAGGGACCCCTCCGGTCTCCTCACATGAACCATCCACCTCTCCAACTAACTTAGCTGTCACTGCCCACAAACGAAAGGATGGGGAGCAAAAGAAATTCAATCTGTCGCCTCTTGAGCAAAGTGGTGAGGGGAGAGGGCATCTGTGGCTGCAAAGAGCCAAACCTCCCCGCCGCTTGCACTCCAGCTCAGGCTGTGCCCCCGATCACGGAGGAGCCGTGCACCCCCGCACAGCCCCTCTTCTCTTCCCAGGGAAAAAACTGCCCTGGACAGGCAGGGTGTCTGGGTATTGGGAGGGAAAGATGCTCTGCCTCAGTGAGCTGGAAGGGATTTTTCCCGGGGAATGGAAAAGGAGGACCCCACGCAAAATTTCCCTGCCTTTCCTATCCAAACTCCGCATCCAAACCTTGCCACAGTACTGGAATTGCTTGATCCCTCCCCTGACCCCCTCCAGGCGCGCAGTGTAAGACCGGGCATGCTAATTGCGGCTCTCAGCAGGGCACCAGGGGTGCACCGCTGCGGGCGGTCTCCCGCTGCCTGGAGGGGACAGGATCCCAGCCGCCTCGGCCCGGGGGCGGCCCCAAGTCCCTGCTCTCCCGGGAGCTTCCCCGGGAGACTCTCCGCCGCCGCGACTGCCAGAGCAGCGGTGCCCCCCGCCCCCGCTCCGTGCCCAGTGGCCCCGCTCCGGAGGACGAGGGAGCGAGGGAGGGGCGGGGGGGGGGGGGGGGGGGGGGTGGAATTTGGTGCATCGCTCCCCGGAGGAGATGGGATAGGTAGGGGGGTCACTCACCTCTCTGCAAGGTGACCTGCAGCACGATGCTCCCACCGGGGACTGCAGGAGGGGCTGCGATGCTCCCGGGCCGACGGCGGCTCAGAGCCCGGGCGCGGCGCCCGGCAGCATCCCGGCGGCGGGGGCGGCAGCGAGGGAAAGCGGGCACCGGGGCTGGGGGCCGGGCAGGGCGAGCGGCCGGCTGGGATGCGACGCCTGCACCGCCTGGCTGCACTGTGCGCTCAACTCGCGGGGAGGAGAAGGAGAAGGAAGAGGAGGAGGGAGAGAAAGGGAGGGAGGCAGGCGGAGGGAGGCAGGAGAATCAGCCCTGCGTGGCAGTGCGGCCAACTTTCCTCCTGCAGCAGGAGCAGTCTCATATTCCTTGCTGTGTACCCCGCTCCGAGGTAGGGGGGTTTACGGCA
This sequence comes from Ceyx cyanopectus, assembly GCA_013401355.1. NCBI lineage: Eukaryota > Metazoa > Chordata > Aves > Coraciiformes > Alcedinidae > Ceyx > Ceyx cyanopectus. The sequence continues at coordinate 44,106 of VYZU01060886.1, forward strand.
AAATCCTCACCCTCTGTCCCCCATCTTCTGCTCCCTGGACCTTACTCCCCACCGGCCGGAGCTCAGCACCTCTTCAAGGGGCACCGGCTTCTCTCGCTGCCCCCTCCTGGGTTCCAGGCTGCCCCCCACACCTTGCCCTGCTGCAGCGGCACCCCAGCTACCATTCCCCCCAGCCACACCAGTATCTGTGAGCACAGAGCGTTACACACCAACTCCCCGAGAAGATGGGGAAGCTCCAGCAGGTCTTGAGAACTTTATTTTATTTGTGAGCTTTATATTTTAGCGTAGTGATGAGCATTCCTGGCTGCATGCTGCAGCATTGTCAGAGTGTTCCCTACTTTCCTAATAACTGTACATAATATGGGTAAGCAGGGTTCATTCATCCCTCTTCACATCCCCAGCAGGCCTGCTAGCCAAGTCATTTGCCTAAAAGCTTCTCTGTCATCACTTTCTAGATGGTTCAACATCTATGGCTTAAAAGGCTGTTGGACAATCACATGCTTGGTTTAGGTCACTGCTTTCCTTTGCTACTGCAGGGAGAGAGACACGGGGTCTTCTTGCCTCCACCTCTCTCCTGGGTCAATGCTGTTTTCTCTCCCTGCTTACTTACTGATTGTTGTCATTCATACTCCCAAAATAACCCATGCCAAACCTCTGCTGAAGGAGAATGTTCAAGATTTAAAACACACAAATTAACTAGCTTGAGTCTGTTGCAGGGATTTTCAGCAGAAAATCCCCCCAGGCCCATTTCCCCCCTCTTTGCCAACATTTTAGTTATCTTCCAAACTCTGTTTTCAGTATATCCTAGAAGTACTCAAAAAAAAAAAAAAAAAAAAAAAGAAGAGTTTTTTGTCCATCTAAATAGCTGGTCTCTTGTTCATTCCTGACCTGCTCCGGACTTCAGGGAGCTGTTGTGCCCTACAGGAAACTGTTCTTTTCTGTAATAGGCACTGGGAGAGAATAAATATTCAATCAGTAGAAAAAACAGCCCTAAATTAAGATGACCCTGATTCACCAAAGTGCTTTTCACATTTCCTTTCTTAAGAATAGAAGCCTGTAAAATACATTCATTATGCCTTTACTAAGACTTTCAGGAAAAAGTCTTTCTGTTCTGCTTGTACAGGAACAAAACTGTAGGGGGGCTGGCTTACAACCAAATGGCTTCTAGCTGCTACAGTGCTTCTTACCATCAGGCATTACTGCTATTGATTGGAGATATCAGCTGGTTTGGATGGATGAATTCTGGCCAAAATAGTTTCTAAGTGACCACAAGCACTTGTGAAATAGGAAGAGTGAGGTAAGATTTCAAAAAGGATTTTTTAGATTTTTTCTTGGAAGATAAAAATGGCTTTTATACAAAATGGACCGGGGAAGGTATTTCTGGCACATCAAATCTAATTTTGGACATCCCGTACATATTCTGTGAACCTGTTTGCTCCCTTCTAGAATTTCTAAAATGAAGTGTTTTCCATGTTGTTATCAAGGTGAGGTTCAGTGACATCAAGGCAGTAATTTTCTCTAACACTGTTCATCTACCTTTCCCATTCTGCCTGCACCAAACTAAGCACATTCTTCATTCAGTTTGGGAAGACCACAGGCCTTTGTGTCATTCACTAAATCAACCCTCATTTGGTTCAGTTGAATTTTGCAGTAGCACCAAGAAAATTTAGGTGGTGGAGTCCAATAACCACAGTGCTTGCAACTGTTGCTACAGACTAGGACATATTTTGTCCTTTTTTTCTTGTCAACCTCTTCTCTTGCTGAAAACAACCTAAGAAGGAGTTTACCAGTATTCTGACTAGTGTTAATAATTCCACTTCCTTATTTACACTAAGCTTGCCATAAATTTGCCTATCCTGTCACTGGGAAGTTAAAAACTATACCTGATTTGGGTTTGATATTTGCAGGTCTCATTGTCTACCAGGTGCTCTGCTGATTTTTTTGAGATAGGTCTTCAAGGACCAAGGGAAAGGGCTTTGTGATGAGGTGAATTACAGTAAACTAGTTTGTGATTTGGGGGGTTTCTCTTTAGGGCTAGCAGCATCACTAAGAGTCCTCTTCAACACCAAGTAAATAGGCACAATACATTGTGCCAAAACATTTAACAGTTTTTTGATAAGAGCTGTGAGTGGAAAGAATTTGAGGAGATTCATGCTATGTGTCTAGAAATGGTAACTATCCTTTTCTTTCTTTTTCTAACCGTCTCTTTCATCCTTTCAGGGCTGATACAGATGCACCTCAATAGGAAAGCTTCTATGTAGAAAGCACTGAAGTGACAGAGAGCAGAATGAAGAGATTTTTTATAGAGGCAAGGCAGGGGAGAAAGAAAAGTCCTCCTCCCTTGGGTCTGATGACTGTTGGAGGCTCACTGAAGCTGCTTGCTATTATAAGTTTATGCCAGCAACCTGTTAGGACAAACTACATAGCATCCAGGGACCACTGCTTGCTTTGAGAATAGGGATCTGGGTAATTGTACCCCAGAGCCTCTGAGCAGGGCTCAGCTATGGTCTGACATCCTAAGAAGCTACTATTCAAAGACCTGATGAATAATAAGAACAAGAATTATCCCTTCAAAGAGTAGGAGTGGAAGGCAAAGCTGCCTAGAGCAGTGGGAGAGATGTTGGACTGGGATCCTCCATGGGTCCTGTGGTCTTCTGCTGCCTGTGAGATGCTAGGGATTTGGGGGCCATTAAAGCAGGATGTGAAGAGGAAATGCCACCTGGAAGCAGGAATTGCTAGAGATGTACGAAGAGGTTTTCCTGCAACACAGGGTTTTACAGAAGTTAAGGAAGGAATGAAACTTTGCAGATATATATTGTTATATCTCCACGGAAATAATTTCACCAATGGTTACTCTGATCAAGGCAGTTACAATGACTTATACTTGCCAAGCATTTGACCACTGGCTTCAGTGGAAGCATCCTGAATATAAATACCTGTTGGGAGATACACACAGTCTTGTTCAACTGCCTGTTCTTTGATCCTCTGGATACTCTGAGGCACTGTTAGCAGTCACTCTGTGAGAACCCTTGGAGATAGAGCTGCTCTGAAAGCCTCCTGGCCAAGATCACCTGAGAGGCATCACAGTGTGGTAGCAGGAGAGAGTCCCCATTTGGAAACCACCCGTTGAATGCTGCAGGAAGTGAGGGTATCCACAAGGATTTCTGGAGCACTGTTAGCTGGTACATCTATTGATGTGCTAAAATGCTCATGGGAGCTGGTGGGAGAAATGTTAGGCTGTGGTCCTCATCTGTCCAAACAAAGTCTGAGGGTCCCCAGTGTGGTGCATGCTCTCACATGTCCGGGACACTTGGAACAGGAAAATGGAAAGACAGTGACCTGCAAGTGCATCTCTGTGCTCTACGAAGAGCAGCAGCACCACCTATCACCAGAGAAGGAAGGAGAGAAGACAGACAACAGACAATGTGCTTCTCCTCACACTGTACAAGATTGGAATTCAGACCTTCTAAGTGACCAAAGAAAACTTCCTTCTTCCAGCAGAATAACCTGTCTTAAATCTTTCTCTGCAAGCTTTCTGCTAAAGGCTCCTGCTGGCTCTGTGGATGGCTCCTTATTTGTCCATGATCCAACATCCTTCACTGCAGAGGAAACAAAATGGCATTCAATGCCTCTAAAACAACAGCTGGGTGGTAGACTGTCCCCTGAGATCAATCTCAAGCTAACATGGCAATGCTTGTCAGTTTGAGGTAGCCAATGTTCTCAGCCTTAACTTGTGGTGGTTGTGGAGTTACCTTCCTGTGGTGCAGAGCTAGCGGAGGAAGATAAAGGGGATGGAAAGGACAAGATTTCAGGAGAGAAGGGCTGAGAGCTGGTATTTACAGTGATAATGAGACATAAAAACAAGACAAAACAACAAAACAAAGCAAACAAATATAAAAAGCAAACAGATCTGCAAGACTACAAGAATTGATCATTGTTTAGAGGACAGAACTGGGCTCTAGGACCCTGTGCTCCATAGTGTGCAGGCTTTTGGCTTGCAAGTTCTGTCTGTGGAAAATCCTGGCACCAGAGATACCATGGTTGGTCTGTACCATGTTTCAGTTGATTATAATTCAGACTGATGGTACAGAGCAATTGGGAAGTAGCACAAAATCTGTAATCTCTTCCTGCCAAAGGCAAGAAGAATCTTTCCATTTAATTGGATCAGACCCCAAAGGCATAGCCAGGAGTGCTTTTAAATTTCTGAGAAAGAAAAAAGGTTAGATGAGATTGCTGAGCTGTGTGGGTGCTGAAGTTTGTGTTGATTTGTTTTCTGGTAGATGAAAGCTTGGGTTAACCCAAGCTGAGCATTTTTTTCTTATTCTGTAATTATGGTAAATGGAAAAGTAAAATATATAATTTTTTGGCTGACTGAACCATGTAGCATAGCTCAAAATCAAATGTTTCATTGCTTTACATTCTTCTTTACTGTTATAAACAAGATATGCTCACTTACTTGCAACAGAGGAAGAATATAAATGAAGTCACTGTCACTCTTTGTCTAACCTGCACCAAGAAAATGTGGCTACTAGATATCATCTGCTAGGAGAATGAAGTAAAAAAGGTGTAGAACTTTACATTTGGTACTAAATTACTTTGGAAGGACCTGTTAGCAAAAGTAAGACAGGACCATCTTTTAAGATACACAAATCCAGTCTCTGGAAGGGGTTGTCTGTATCTCCTTTGCTCCAGACAAGTTAGATGAATTCAGATTAAGTGGCCCAGTTTCTCAGAAGTCCAGGAGCTGAGAGACTGTGAAGCTCAGAAAAAAAAAATCATGTTGCTTTTATTTTGCCATCTGTGCCTCGTCTCACTGCATGTGATTCTCATGTTTGAACTTCTTGGGATTCTTCCAGGAAGCCTTATAGCAAGTGCTGGCACCAGCACTTCCCTTTTCATAAGGCAGCTCCTTGACCAGTACAGACAGCTCCAAGGGAGAGAGAACAGTATAATTTCTGTGCCGCCTTGCATTGCTGGCCTTCCAAGGTAGTCAGAAAAGACATAGGTTAGTGCTAATTGAGATGTGGGCATCTGTCAGACAGGAAACATGCCAAGGACACCTTGTATTTTTTATGAGGGAAGGAACCAGTCATTGGTTCCACTTAGAGGTGGATGACAGGACATGGCTTCAGATTTGGCTATCTGAACAGAACACAAGAAATTGCTGGGCATGACAAGAGAAGATGCTGAACATGAGAAATAATGGAGGGAGAAGTTGATGAAAGTTATGAATAGAACATTGTAAGAAAAAATCAGGTTTCACAGATGGGGAGGAGAACTGATATGAAAACTTGTGGAAGGGCAAACTTGAGAAGACAGGTCAAAGTGATAGGACATTGTGGTTAGTAAGTAGTGTAGTTGAGGAGAGATTGCTTGAATACTCCTTAATGAATGGTCCCACAAATATTTCACTAGATTCACTAACGCAATTAATCCGTCTGGCTGATAAATACCCAATTGCCAGGACTGCTCATTGAATTAACTGATGGCACCTTAAAATGCAGAGGGGAACATAAATTTATCTTTCTTATTAATTTCTGTGTGCTTACTTGCCTTTTATAGATGATGAGGGGTTTCATTCCCCTGGAGCAGCTGCTAAAGAGAGAGGATAGGTCTTTCACACACAAAAAAAATGCCATAACAAAGACCCTAGAGCTGCCCTGATGATTCCCTGCTTGCCTGTGCAATGCAGAGAGCCTAGGAGGGCCTCATGCTGTGTTCAGCGTGTCATAGCTCACACCATGACTCATGTGGCACCCTGCTCTGATAATGGAAAGGCTTTTGGGGTGAACATAACCCACTTGTCTTAATCTAACCAGAGCTTTCAGGCTCAAGGCATTCAAGGGTGGGTTTGGGTGTATATAGGGAAGTTTTTCAAGAAGTCTGGACCCTCAAAGACCACTATAATTCCAGGGGAAAAAAAATGCATGATCTTGAAAAAAAGAACTTTCTGTCTCTTGTCCTTCCTGTCCATGGGAAAAGGTCTGGATACCAAACTGCTTGTCCTTTTCACCTTGCTCATCAGTGTCCCCTGAATCAGATCTCTTCTTCCCCATAACAGTGAGGGGATCACCTACAGCCTGCATCTCTGCACATCTCTTTGTATATTCTTTGTATAAGCAGAGATTTCAGTTCTCTTCTCACAAAAGAGATCTATTGTGGAGAAGGAAGACATTTTCCATGTAAAAACAATATTAAAGGTAGTCAGGGACAGATCAGGCCTTTGGTGTTCAAGAAAAATCTCCCAACTGAAATCAATGAAGGGTTGTGCTTCCAAATTAATTGCATGCTTCTGTCCTTAGCATCTGGGCATGGAGTCAAAAGTGATGAGCCAACAAAGCAGCACTGAGCTGCTCCTGTGAACAGTCACCATCAATAATAAGAAATACTAGGAGAAGTACTCTTTGAAATTCAAATCACAAGAAGCATCATTTAAAAGGGAACTCAGGAGAAGCAGAAATACCATGCACCACACATTAATTGTCATGCATGTGACAAAATCCTCTGTATTGCTGTTACTTAGCAGCATTAAATTTACTCCCCTATTATTAATGCCATACCTGGGATGAAGCAATTAAACTGGCAGCCCATTTCTTCTGAACTAGAGGCCAGGCCTTCAGCTGGTGTAAATCAGAATATCTTCACTATAGAGACGTGGATTTACAACCAGCTGGGGAACTAAGCCATTGTTTCTAAAAAGGGAGACCTGAAAATGAAGTAAAAAACATCATAACTGTATAGTCTGCCCCACAGTAAGGGTGGATAAGCAGTGTTAAAATCCCTCCTGACCTGGAACCACTCCCAAAGCACACTTCAAGCAATCTGGAAACTCCTCCCAGATGATATAACAAATTAACTTTGGAAGGTTAAATATTTAATAACATGCTAGCGATTTCTTCCAAATGGGCACACTTAGTCACTGTTATATCCTATTCCTTTCATAACCAAACTCATCAGATATACTCACAGATCTGTTGTGACAGAAGCGCTATATCCTGTGTTCAGGAAAAGAGCTGATCTTCCATTCATCCCCTTAGCCTCCCCTTTCAAGCCCTCTAGCCACAGCTGCCTTATGCCACCTTCCAGCATGGCTCTCAATGTGCTTGTACCTCCGTAAGAGTAGAATGATTCCACCTGCATCTGCAGCACTTTTCACAACATGCCCACAAATCATAGAATGGTTTGGGTTGGAAGGAACCTTAAAGATCACATAGTTCCAACCCCCCTGTCACAGGCAGGGACATCTTCCACTAGACTAGGTTGCTCAGAGCCTCATCCAGCCTGGTCTTGAACACATCCAGCAATGGAGCATCCACAACTTCCCTGGGCAACATGTTCCAGTGTCTCACCACCCTCAAAGTGAAGAACTTCCTAAATTCTAATATAAATCTACTCTCTTCCAGTTTGAAGCCATTACTCATCCTATCACTACAGACCCTTGTAAAAAAGTCCCTCTCCATCTTTCTTGTAGTCCCCTTTGAGATAATGGAACGCTGCAATAAAGTCTCCTCGGAGTCTTCTCCAAGCTGAACAAGCCCAATCCTTTCAGGCTCTCCTCAGAGAGGTGTTACTCTTCAAGTATGATGGAAAGCAGATTCATAACTTCATCCACCAGTTCCCTCAGGACCCATGGATGGGTCTCCTCTAGTTCCACGGGCTTAAGAAACCATCCATCACACAATAATGGCAGGTCTGACCCATTGACAGGCAAAGTTGTCAAGCCAATGACTGCAGCAGTAGCCCTTTCAAATTGAGAGTGTCCTGATGACATATTATTCAATGGGTGTCACCTTGCAGAGCACAAGAAATCGGGGGAAAGACAATCTCACCCAGGAAGTCTAAGGTCTGAAAAATCTGCTGAAGTACCACATTTCTAGTATGTAGACTGTGCCTGCCCTTCTTGTGTATGAAGGGAATAAAATAGGCCTTTATGTGGGCACACGGAAGAAAAGGAGAGGTATGTTGATTAAACCCCCCAGGCAACAAAGGAGCAGAAGAAAGTGAGTTTTAGCATATAATTAGGCTAAACTAATTCTAACTACAACAGCTAACATAAAATGAAGATGTGCTAAGTTTCCAAACATAGGGAAGGATTCAGATCTGTGGAGCATCTTTCTGAAAGACACTGCAGATGAAACAGCTTATATGGGTGCAGGAGAAGATGGGATGAAGTTTGTGAAAGTGGTTGAGTGAAGGAAATCTATCTATCTGGTTTGGAAAAGTCTGGAACTGCAAAGTATTTTTTTGGGAGGGATTGAGTTGGTTGGTTTTTTTTAGTAAGTGTTTGCTTTCTTTGAGAATTTTTGTGTTTAAAAGAAAAATGGAACATCTCTCCAAAATGTTTGTGTTCCAGTTTTTCACACCCTCATTAATGGAAAAATGCAGTGTTCAAGGTTTGGGGCACATTTTTTGAAGAAATATCACAATTCTGATTAAGAAGCCTTCCATATTTCATGGCTGTTCTGTTCTGAATATTGTGTACAATGAAATACAGATGCAAATTAAAAAAAATAAAAATAAAATAATAAAAGGTTTCCTGTTGATCTGAATGATGCTCGTGCTCAAATCTCCTAGACAGCTTTGAAATTAATTTCCAGACATTCTGGTCTAACTAAAAAAAACAGAAGTCTCTTAATCTTATTGCTCCTTGATGTACTAGAAAAACATTGCTTTGGATTTGTCTCACATGTATGCACATTGAAAGAGCAGCTTCTTCCCACATTTGTGGGGATGACCAATTAAAGACACTTTGTATGGATAACCCAATATTTTTGAACTCCAAATGTCTGGCTTTTTGGTGCTTGATATATAAATACCAATACATTATAACAGTTTTTATGGGTGTCTTGTGAATTTTTATTTTCTTGATTAGTGCAGATTCTTTCTTATAAAATGACTTATGTCTGTTAAATGCTTCTTGCCTGCAAGTCTACCAGCTTTATCCACTCCTTGTAATCTACCTGTTCTGTATATTACTGGGACAGTAACACTCATCTGTCTTACATTTCTGTGTAGCACAGAAGGAAAGCAGAAATATTTTAAGCTTTGGGATTTATAGCAGTCATTGCTTCATAAATAATGAATCATAGTAATACACAAACAATGAGAGGGGTTTGTTTTTGGTTTTTTTTAGACCCAAAATCTCATTTACTCCAGAGAAATGCAGAGCAGGATCCTACAAGGAATTTTGCTGCTGTTCAGCGAGAGGAAAACTTAGGGCAGACTATGCAGAGCATACAAAAATGCAGAAATCATCAGTCTGCTCAAGACAGTTGACAGAGAGCAGAGTTACTGGATCCAAACTGGTGCATACAACTGCAGCTCTAACCAGAGCTGATCAAAGCTTCCTGAGGCATGCTAGTATTATCACTTTTAACTATTGTAATTTCCATCTATGACACACCTACGGGTAAGTCAAGGAAGAAGATAGTCCACTTCATGTAAAACAGCTTCAGCTGGGGTCAATTGGTATGGCTGATGAGATTAAACTGATTTTCAACAGGCAATGCCCTAAGAATCCTATGGCTCATGACTCTACTAACACTACTTTTTGAAAAGCATAAAACATAAGAACAATTTCTATTTACACAGAAAACAGATGTGTAACTATATTGTCATTATTCTGTATGCCAAAAGACTTGGACACAGACTGCAGAGAATGTGATTTCAAGTGGCTGAGTAAGGCTTTATGCTTTGTCCATCTTCCTTCTCTATCTGAACACCTTCTCTCCATCATTATCATGACTTCATGTCTTTCTGGAGGCACCTAAGGAATTTCAGTGGGATAATTCTCTGGGAAGAACTTAAAAACAAATTGGTTTGCTTTTAGGTCCAGTTAAAAAGGTGGGATGAGGAGGTACTTAAACACCTTGTAAAAAATAATGAGAAGTCCTTATCTTTCATCCCTGTGAACTTTCAAAGCCTCAAGGAAAAGGCAAATTTTAAAAATGCTAGGGTGTTCACACTCTAAAGGAGTGTGCACTTTTATGTGTGAGAGGACCTTTCTCCTCCTACTACTGATTTGCTGCTAGAGAGTGTCATGTCTTGGCTTCTTCAAACACAGACCTTCCAAGTGTCTCAAGTACCAGCTGGAGTATTCTCCAACAATCACTCACTAACCCTTCTTGTTGGTAATGACACAATCCTTCTACCACTGAGGGCAGAAGTAGAGCAGGATAATTAATTTCTTTCATTCCCTTGGACCTGGAGGGTTTGCCATTTACTCCACAATGATCTTTTGAGTATAGTTGTGTTCCATCAGAGAAGATTATTTGCTGCCTGATATACAGAAAATAGAGGTAAACATGAGGCTTCTGTCACTGGTTAGAACATCTCTTTGGGCTGGTGCTGCTGGTGAGCTTCAGAGCTTTGAAAGCAAGGTTGGATGCACATAAATCTGCATCATCCACAAATGTGAGCTGCTTTCTGACCAACAGTTCAAGCTCAAACCTCACTGTCTGATTTGCAATCTGGATTAAATGCAGTCATGCTACTTTATAACTGGCAAATACTTAATTTCTGTGGCGTATCTCCAGCCTAATCCAGTTGGTCCTCTGTCATTTCAGTGCCTTGGATCCACATAACCACACTGGGAGGATAATATCTGATAGATCTTCTTGAGAAATACCTATCTGCAATGTATATATTATATTCCTTTCACCGGGAGTCTGGCTTCAGCAACCATTCAGAGCCTGTCTGGTGACATTTGCCTAGGAAACATTGCTTGAGGCTAACATAAGTATTTTCCCAACTGGAACCTCAGCAAGTTCTGCATGAGTTTTTCTTGTACACCAACTTTTGTACCTTGGTCTGAGTTCAAGAAAGAGACCAAGTGAGACACAGCTGTGGTCACAAAGCATTTGTGTGTGGATTCCAGACACTGTGTCAACTTGCCAGAGAAATCTACATCATTTACATCTTTTATGAAATCACTGACAATTCTTGGGCTACTTGATATTCTAAAACCCAGCACACAGCCATGAAGAGTATCTCCAAGTCAAGGAAGCATCCTGCCTGTTGTGACGATGAACCTAAAAGGAAATTTTCTTCCCATCTTGCTGTTGTATCCATGTGAAGGTCATGCATCACATGCAGCAGGTTATTTAAGCTGCTACTGCCTTGTGCATTGCCTCTCTGCCTGTAGAGTTGAAAGCAAATTTCCTATCTGTGAAGGCAGTATGCAAAGGGCAGCTGAATTGTTGATGTCTGCCAATAGCTGTAGGACATACAGCACGCACGACTGATCAGCTAGCAGTGAAACTGGATTGTCCTGGGTGGTGTTTATGAGTCAGCAGCAGATGAATTTTGGCCAGAAAAAAACCCAAAACAATGGTCATTGCTTTACTGGGAGCAGACACAGCCACAATTGGAGGATGGCTGCTGCAGTCTGAGCACAGACATTGCCTCTCACAGCATCCCCCTTTGATTCCATTGCAATCTTACCAGACCCCTTGCCTCTCCAAAGCACAAAGTGTGACTGTGGTTGGTTCAAAACATAGGCTTGTAACTCTGCTGAAATAGTTACACTCTGCTGTTAAACAAAACTGAAGCATCTGCAACATAACCTTTCACACCAGTGCATACATCTCTGTCATGTCTGCAGTGAAGAACATTTGTTATGTTCAAGATGTATTCAGTCCATCTTCAGGTGCCACTTCAGTGTGAGAGTTAACCATCTGGCCTGTGGACTGATATGGAGCCACAGACAGCAAATAACAGAGGTAGATATTGTCTACAAGTCAACTGAAAGACGTGATGTACAGGAATGCTATGAAACAGTCTTTTGTAGAAAATTTCTGTGCTTCCTTTAGCTTTTGCTTTTTAGTCTTTGTAGAAACTTGATTTCAGCCCTATCTTTTTCATTGTGGGTTTAGGTTCTAATGCATTGGTCACCCATAGCTATTTTATGGGGCTTTTGTGGCTTTGTGAGTTCATCTGCAGGAGTTAACATCAGGACAAAGCATTGTGTTCTTGAATGTCACAGCATGAAGTACAAGCGCCGTTACACACTCTACGCATGGGATAGTTCTGACATCTGATCCCCCAAGGAGAGCAGGAATTTATATCAATGTTTGCTTCAAGAAGATCTATATAAAATACCAGGGTCATGAGAAATACAAGTTTATTAATGTTCCACTGGTGATCTCTATCCTACGTCTTTCCCCATTGGGCTGCAATTCAGCAGCTATCTCAATAAGGGCAAGTCTACCTTTCTGAGCCAGGAACATGTGGTAAGAAACCTGGAGAAGGAGAGCAGATGCTCTGTGCAGTTAATTCTTCTTCTTCAAGCTGTTGCCCAATGCTTTTACAGTGAGGCAAACATGGACCATAAATTCCACCTCCTGGAAAATCCCCCCAAGGTAATCCATGGCCTCAGATAAGTTATTATAGCTGTATTTGCTTCCACCAGCTCTGTGAGCAAAACATGCATTGGGCACCAAGTACAACAGTAAGTGTGTTAGTAAGAGGCAATATGTGATCTCACTGAGTGCTGGATGTTTTTCCTTTTCCATGACCATTCTGTGACTCCTCCCAGACCTGAGCCATGGAGGCAAAAGGAAGCAATGGCAAACTGAGCTGCCTCCTGAACCTGAAGCTTGCCACTAGTCTTAATGGAATTTGCAATAATGGGGACCTCTGTGAGTACACTGGTTAAAGGGCAGAAGTTAATGCAAACATCACCGAGGGAGGTAAGATAATTTATAGCAACATATTTCTATCTTGGCTGATAGCCAGAATTTCAAAGAATCAAGGAATCATAGGATAGTTTGGGTTGGAAGAGACCTTTAAAGGTCATTCAAGGCCAGGTTGGATTTGGTTCTGAGCAACCTGATTAATTTAAAGATGTCCCTGCTCACTGCAGCAGGGTCAGACTAGATGACTTTTGTATTACTCTATAAGCAGGAACATACTCAACTAGATCAGGTTGTTCAGAGTCCCATTCAGCCTAAGCTTCAATATTTCCAGGGATACACTATCTACCACCTCTCTGGGGAACTCCTTCCAGTGTTCCACCATCTTCACCATAAAAAATTTCTTCCTTTTGTCTAGTCTGAATCTGCCTTCTTTAGGGTAGCTTTCTTCAGAGCTTTGTATTTCCCCAGGAAGGAAGTGTAAAAATCACCTCAGTGGCAACACAGACTTAATGCGTAGAGGTGGGCTTTGCAGGAGCCCTGGGTCCAGCTAAGATACTGCTGAAGATACTACCATCAGAGGTATTACTCCAGGAATTAACTTGTCCCCTGAGAAGACTGGAGGATACTGGCACCAGTCTGCTCCAGGAATAGAGATGGTTTTCACTGAGATATGTACCTCCCAGAGGACTCTATAGTCCAGCAAGCATGCAGCGACACAGAAGAATGGAGCTTACAGTATTATAAATGCAGTCACAGTATGGATATGGACTTATACCATGGGTATAATAATAATTCAGGGAGCTGGTTCTCACTTGCTTTTCAAGTGGCAGGTGCTCTAGTCCATTAGGACCTTTGGTACTTGGGAAAAAGGATTGCAGGAGTCCTCTTGGGATAGAAGAAACCCACTGTTGCAGGAGTCTTCAAACCTCCTTCACATGTGATGAGGAGTGTTCAAATCTGTATGTACTCAAAATGAAGTTCAGCTGGGAAAAAAGTCTATGTGGAGAAGAAAAACAAACCTTCTTTGTAAATACTACACAGCTGGCAGTAAATTTTGCTTAGTTGCACATATATTTTTTTTTAATTAAAAAGGGAAGGAGAGAAATAAAACCATGATTTGTTGTTGTTGTTTTCTTGCCAGATTTTCAAAAGTAACCTCTGAGGGGGCTCAGAAAGGAGAAAAGATGGCATAGCAAATATGACTGAATGGCAAACAGCAGCTTTGATGTGTGAGAGGGGAAGAGATTGTTTCTTCCAGAAAATAATGTGCTTTTTATTGTACTTCTTCACAGTCCATTCAAAATAAGGAGGACTAACCATTCCATCCAACAGTGTGTGCCAGCATCTCAGCTGTGATGGATGGCAAAGTCCATCGGTCAGGTCTCAGGGAACAGACATTTGCTCTTCTCAGCATCCTGCCAAAAGTGCCCTGGCCAAACAGAGGTGTTTGAAAGACTTCAGCCCTGTACAGAGCTGCAAAGACGAAACAACCTCAGCTTCCCCAGCTCCTGTAACCTACAGAAGTGTCTGTGCCATTCTTTCAGGTTTCTATCTCCAAGAATTTCTATCTCCAAGTCAGAAGAAGCTTTGTTTCTGACCTGCCCATCAACCTGTTGCCATTATTAGGCTGCCTGTACACTGAGGGCCACTTCAAAGAACAAATGTATCTTGATGAGTATGTGAGATTGGTTTTGATTTGTGCCATGTATCAGGGTTGGAATTTGAAGTTCCCTGGCACACCTTCCATTTTTTAATCAGCTGTTATCTCTAAGAGGATCCTAACTGGGAAGTTGTAATCTGATGACACTATCTAAAGGGAGAAGAGGAAGGGCCAGATCATTTCCTCTTGGTGAAAGAAGTTTGTTTGCGAGATGTTGTGGAACATAAGGAGGCTTAAACTTTTCTCATTAGCTCATTTCATCAGGTGAGACTTGTGTGGGCTGCTTGCTTAAGCAGACCATCAATTTGAGCTCTGTATGCCACCAGACCTCTTACAAAAGTGGAGAAGATGGACTTGTCTGGAATAGTAAATCTGCCCAAAAACAAAAATGAGAGCAATCGAAAGAACTGATGACCGGACTTGATCTAATTATGGTGATGTGAACTCCCCAGCCCTCTTGTGAATAATGTAGCTAGCCAAAGAATGCTTCTCACCCCCTTTTCCAGTCTTGCTCTATTAGCATTTGAGTCAGAAGATGAGTCTGTTCTGCCTTACTGCCTCCTAGAAAGCAACAGAAACTCCCTCCTGCACAATCATGTTACCACTTGGGTTGCTATCAGGAAGACTGATGGAGCAGTGGAAACAGTCACAAAAGCAGAAAAGACAATTTTTAAATATCATACCTTATCCACATGGGTCCCTTAAGGGTTTTAAAAGGAGTAAGATCAAGGCTGGGACTGTTATTTTTACTTTCTTTCATCCCCATTCAGTGTTCCTTAAGCATTGAAGAGTTTCTTCCTCCAGTGCATCATTAGATTAAAGGTTAGCTTCACGTGACTGCAGTTATAAATCTCATTAAGAAACAGCACACTAAATATGACTGGATTGATATTCATTGATAGGAAGTCTTTTTCATGTCAGTCAGTGTTTTCTGAGTCGTCTCAGCATGGGAAGTAGGGCTGGGCAAAATTGCAACTTTTTACTAGGCAAATAAAGTAATTTAATTACAAGACAAAAACATTGCCCCCATATTTACATATTTTGGTTTATTATTTTTTTATATGCTGTATCCAGTAATCAATATTTTCAGTGAAGTTATTTCCACATCAGTTCCTTGTAACATTTGCTCTTTGTGGGTCTCATTCTTTCAGCTCTCTTGGTCTCCAGCTTGTGGCTAAGGATCAAGGAACTGGAGGGTCTTCAGCACTTCTCTGGGAGGTAATTACCCCTGTGGAAAAAAAAAAATGTTGCTTAGAAGCAACAGGGACTCCAGCATAAAAAGAGTTTATATTTAAAACAATTGGGCTGTACTGACTGGAAGATCTGCTGATTCCTTCTGCTCCTCAGGGACTATGTTCAAGATCTGCCTGATCTGTGTCTGTGTCTGTATAGTAGTCCACTGAGGAGAAGCTAAGGTGTCTCTTCAAACCCTACAGGCATGGGGACAGCAACTTCTGTGCAGCCCAAGACTTGCTGTGAATTTTCCTCCAGGAACCAAAGTGGGTTTTTTTAGGCTCCCTCAGTACCAGCCGGATGTAATTTTTGACTCCTGTACAAAGAGTCCCAACCCAACCTCTGAGAGTTTTGGAGGAGGAGGAAGGAAAACCGTTACTTTATACCTATGAACTGTTTCCTTCACACTATCATTTTTTTTTTAGTATGAAGGATTAACAGTATTTTGAAAAGCTATTCAGACAAAAGAAAGCATCTGCAATAAAAACATCTGCAAAGGAAGCCTTTTGTTACTTTCCATAAAGACACTGGAGTTTGTACCTAGCCGCAGGACCTGGCTGGCATTGCCTCCAGCAGCAACTGCCCTGGGTAGATGCCTGGAGCAAGAGCTGCCTGACTGACAAGAGCAATGAGGAATGGGTGCTGTGACTGCTGACGCTGGCTGACCATGATGCCCACATGCATGCCAAGCTGAACCAAAACACTGGCAGAGGCAGTGGCAGGCACTGGCATGGCCAGCAAGTGAAGTACAGAGGTGGTGGGTGAGGTTGACATGAGTAAGTGAGTGTCCAAATTGAGTGGCAGTTGCCCACTGAAGGCTTTGGCCAAGCAGGGACCCCACAAGTACAAAGCTGGTGACTTGAGACGGTATCCTCTGAAATAGTCTCTGCACATTTTTATGGTTTAACTATTTTAATTATGAAGAGGTCATTTACTATTTTTTAAAACATATTTAAGACAAAAGATCTGTAAGGAAAAGCAGCCTGTGTGCAGCACTCCTGGTATGTGCTTAGTCCACCCTGTGCAGGCCACTGGTGCACACAAGTGGGTTGAGTGCTTGACATGACTAATGGAAGAAGACAACAGATGTGTGCAGCTGGAGTACTGAGGCTTCTGATGGAGGCAACTCCATCATGCAGTGACTGCAGCATCTGATTTATTCCCCTGCCTGACCTGAGTCACAGGGAGACAGTGGAGGGTTTTCTTGGCTAACGTGATCCACTCTGGAGGGATGTGACTGGAGTGACCTAGCTGAGAGGCTGCTTGCATGAATAACCTGACCATATCAGCCCTGCTGAGCTGGTCACTAACACCATCTGAGGCAAAAGAAAACCCAGAACCATTTTTTATATCCAAAGAAGAATGCAGGGTAAATTCAATGGCCACTATGGGATATTTCTGAATACATTAAAAACATAATTTTATTACTCTAGTTTTATTACTTATTTATGGACATATGCAGCTGCTAAAATTGTTCAGATTTGTCCATAGTTTCTTAAAAACAGGTGTGCCCCAAGGGATTGGTCCTTCAAAAAGACAAAAAAAAAAAAAGTCCAGGGTCAGGCAGCAACTTGCCTTTTATCAAAACCTTTTATCAAAACCTTTTTTTTTTTAATGTGAGGGCCTCATATGCTTCACGAACAGTGACAAATGAAACACCCCATCTTACAGTTTGGCCTTTATTTTAATTTGATTTACTTGTGATCCTACAGTTTCTCTTTTACTTATGGTCCTTATTTCTTGCAGAATATCCTGATTACATGAGTTTTGTCAGTATGTCCTGCTTACATATCTCACACTCTGCCAGGCATCTTTGCCCTAACGAATCCTATAGTCACAGCCTATTTCTTGTAGTACCAATAATAAAAAAACCAAACACAACTCCGACCTTCATTTTCCACCTTCTTCTTAAGAACTAAAGAAAAACAAAACAATATAAATACAAATTCTCCTGATATTTTCGTTTTCCATCAGTTCTTCATGATATACCTCATTCATTGTCTTTCTAATATATCCCTCCAGAAGGATTATGGTTCTTCACCAAAGTTTTGGCCTGTCAGTTCTTTGCTCTTTATATAGTTGTCATTAAATGTTTCTGTCATATCTTAGCCTTGCTGGTTTATTTTTTCTCTTCATCTTTCCCAGCAATATGTAACCTGTTCTCGCTTGAGTACATGGTTATTAGCATACACAGCACGGCTGCTGCTGTTGTTATTCTCATTATTACCATAATGTCTGGGGCCAGAAGAGAGAAGCAGCTTCAAGAATTGAACAAACACAGACAATCCCTGCACAAAGAAAAAGCTCTAGCATTGTTCAAGATCATTTGGAAATCATTCCTGTATCCTACTCTCCCTGTAAAATATTCAATTTTACCCATTCAAAAGCTACTATAAGATGTGATGTGTTTTTTGACAGAGTTGGCTATTTTGCATTAGCTCTTTTTTACCACCTCACTTTCCAGCTACTTTTAGTGACCACATGGCAACCACAGCAGGTGAATCCCCACAGGATTTCACTTGCTAGAGGTTTCCTTTGTGCTTTAGGGAATCCAGCCATGTGTTAAGCACTGCAGTAACAATATACAGGTCCCCAGATTTTTGAGAAATCCAGCCTCATTTCATAGTTTTACAGTCATCTCTCCCCCTTGTTCACCCCCTGTGTAAAAAAAAATTATATATATATAGCATTGCTGGATTGGATTTTGGTTTATCAACATTTTGGTGTTGAGATCAGATCCTCACTTTGCAAAAGCTTTTACTCCCAGCCAGACACCACTCACTGGTGCTGCACAATAAAGCAGCAAGTTGGAGTCATGCACTCATTTTGCATGAGTTTGCATGTTTTTGGAAAAACATTCTCTGGCCCAGATGACAGTGAAAATAAGGAAACTTCAGGTACTTCTCCATGAAACATGAAAATAACCAGATGTAGATGGTCAGCACAAAACATCAAGCTCCATATGCTGCCTCTAACAGTGCCTACATTTAGCACTCATAAGAGTATAGACAGGGAAAATATAGAGCCCAAGTTTACCCAATACATTAATTTTATGTAATACATTTCCTAAGGTCTGTGTATAAAAGGTTGCTGTGGGAAAGGAGGTGTTCAGAAAACTTGGCTGGAGGAAGAGATAGAGGGGGAACAGGAAGGAAAATAAGAAACAGTAAGAAGAGAAGGAACAGAAGTAGTAACAGGAGGGGCAGGAGAAATACCTCCTCCTGCCAGCCCAATTTCTGTGTCCTTTCTCCTCAGATAGGGGGTGGGTGTGGGGCACACCTAACACCCTCCTAACACTGCTTGTGTCACTAACAGCCTCGAGCTTAAGGTAATGAGCTTGAAATTTAGGAAACTCAACACATGGCCTGGCTTCCCTTCTCCAGCTGATGGAGCATGATGGAATGGAGATATCAGTTAAATCTGAATGAATAGCACTAGAACAGATGCTCATACACTGACCACGAGTCATTAGCACTTGCCCTGTCATAGTTTTAATGTATTCCCAAGTGACAGCATGACAGAGAAAAAGATAATTTATCAATATGGACAGGGACTGTGCAGTGTCACTTACCCTTTGGGCATGGGCCCTGCTTATTTACAGTGAAGATGTAGCTCTAGGGGCTCCCAGGAGCATAAGACTCAGAAGACAGTCTTTATTACAGCATTTGAGACAATCTCTCCCAAATTTATTACAGCAAGTGCGTCCTGACTTCAAAGTGCCAAACAGATATGGGCAAGATAAACCTGAGATAAAGGACTCTGGGAGGGTGAGTTTCTTATTTTTCTTCTCAACGTTGCAGAATGACAGTGTTGGTAATGAAAGCTGTCAGCATTTGAATGAATGACCTGTATTCATCAGACAGACAACACCACAAAAGTTTTAACAATACCATTAATAATTATATGTGGGCTGACTTACACAGGAAATTCCACTTCACATGCTCTCTGTTGCAGGAGCTATGTGAAGCAGTATTGTCTGCATATGGATTAATCATGGTGTGAATCTCTCTGGCTGAGCTTTGTTCTGCATATGGTAACACAAACTAGCTGCATATTGGAAGGCCAAAAATTTTGCTTCCTCCCCTCCAAACTCTACAACTCAGTGATAGGGGAGATATGAATGCATCTTTCAGCTATCAGCTGGTATTCCTGAGACATCTGAGGTCTTATACAGCAGAACTACTTCAGGAGGGGATGGATGGATGGATGGATGGATGAGGGGATGGATGGATGGATGGATGGATGGATGGATGGATGGATGGATGGTTGTATGGGAATCTGTACTTCACGTGTTTGTTCACAATTTGAAGCAGAGTTCTCATTTTTCTCACATCAGGTACTGAATTCTTCCTGAAAATGAAAACTGCTTTGATGTTTCTGAAAGCTCTGTCTTTCAGAGATTGTCCTGTTTCTTGGTTTTTCCAGGCAGTTGCTACCATGGTTCAAACAAAAGAAACCCCACACATCTACAGATTCCTTTAGTGACCTGAATTTTAAGCCTAAAAGCCCTTTGGATTGGATATAAATGTTTTCACCTTATCCCAAAATTGGCTTCTGCAAGAACAACAGAAGATGGAGTGGTTGTCCAAGCCCAGATGCATCTTACAGTGATGATATAAATTAGTTTCTAGCACTCATCTGACTCTAATAACCAACGAAGCTCAAACTGAAGCTGAGTGCAGTCCACATGAATCAGAGGGTGTATTTTTCAGACCCTAACTCTGCAATGGCAAACAACACTGCTTTGGTCAATGCCTTTAAGCTGTGTAACACCCAATACCAAGTTAGATAAACTGAGCAAGAGAACAGTTGTTCCAGCTCAGGTCAGTCCTCCAGGCTCTCAGAATTTGGATTGATTCTGCATTTTCCTCAACTCAAGGCTGAAACCATCTAAACCACTCAGCTTTTCCAAAGCATAAATCCTGTAGCAAAGTGGAGAATATATCTGCAATTGCAATGTCTGTTTTGAAAGCAACAATTATTGTGGTAGGTTTTTCTTTCTTGCTTGTGTGTTTTATTCTTTGTTTATCTGTGTTTTGCTTTATTTTTTAATTGTGTTCTATTAGCATAGCTAGTGATTTCCATTGGGTAATATGTTCCAGCTGATTATCAATAAACAAATGCTGGATTTCTGGAATCAGCTTGTGTTATTTCACATGTAACTGCTGTTCCCCAGGTTTGATAGCAAAATAGTAGGGGTATTCCTGTGGCAAAGCTTGTAAGCTGTCCAAGTTCATGGATAAACAGGTTCATTAAGCATGTGACTCTTTGCATTGCAGCAATAGCCCCATGTACAGAAAAACACATTATTTCACTCTAGGCTTACACTACAGGTGGTTTCTCAGAGCAATTGCCAGATAGTCTTTGAGCCACTTGTCCTCTAAACAAAGCCTAGCTTTCCAAAACTAGAGCATGGAACAGTTTCTGAAGTGTGGTTTTCACCCTTTACCCTCTTATCTTAACCCCTGAGGCAATATTTGCTTTGACTTTGATATGTGCAGGTTCAAACCCACAAGGAAAAGACAAAGAGAAAAAAAAACCCAAACAAACAACCAAGATGAATTAATGTTTAGCCAATCTTTTGCAGAGTAGAGCCTTCCAGCACACCTCAATAGCCTGGGTATTTTAAGAAAGGGGTGAACTGAAGTAGAACTGAGTAAATTGAAGGGAAGTGAATGTGGGTTTTACCAGCCTCTGGCAGTGGAAGTAATGAGATCTGCATATTTATTGATTACAGTGTGCTCTACATCCTGAGAAGGGGCATTCAGAGCTAATGGTGAGTGTATTTATTATGTCTGGTTCAGAAATCAGAATGAATAAATGATAAGCAGTGGAATGCAATTGGACCTCTAACAAATTATTTTGACTTGTTTGGAAGTAAAAGAAGGAGGGAGTGAGCCAAGCTGGGCTGTGAGCTCTGTATGGGTACAG
Source organism: Ceyx cyanopectus (assembly GCA_013401355.1). NCBI lineage: Eukaryota > Metazoa > Chordata > Aves > Coraciiformes > Alcedinidae > Ceyx > Ceyx cyanopectus. The sequence goes on from VYZU01060886.1 coordinate 65,565, forward strand.
AGTGGCTGAGGATCCAGTGAAGAGCTCACTGTTTTTTATCACTGAACCTGTTAGCAGCTCATTGAGCAACTGGCTGAACAGATATCCTTGCAAATCATGCACATCATCTCAACCCTTTGGAGTGCAAGGGGACAATTTGAGGGGTTGGCCAAATGGAATGCAGAGCTGAGCAGCCCACAAGCATGCCTAACCATGGTAGCCTCACACCACACTCAGTTATCCTTGCTCAATACAAGTAGTGCATTAAAGTGCCCTCTTAAGGGCAACAAAGAGGAAAGGAGACTTTTAGAAAATACTTAGGACATCTTTGTTTGCTCTCCTGAGATAAATATATTTGTCTCCAAACAAATATATTTGTCTGTGTTCTTACTGAGGGTGCTTCTGGAGCCATCCTCAAGACAGTGCTCAACTCCTTGGCAGAGAGTGAGTCTGCAGTCATGATTTTGGTGGAGCCTGAAGGTAGGTGTTGGGTGCCCAAAGATGCTCTCAGACCTGGTGATAATCCTATAATCCACAGCTATGTCTTGCTCGTGGCTTCTCTTGCAAATCTCCCCTGCAGTCTTTCCAGTGCTTTCTCAGTGATCACCAACCTTGCAAAACAGGTAAGTGCAATAGCTTGGCCACTGCTCAAGCCTGAATAAGTGAACAGTTGGAGAGTTCATCATCATGTCAGTGATGACTTCCTACTGATCTTTGGTCTCAGAAAGCAAGTTGAAAATTGTTACCCTTACTTTCTTCCATTCCTCTAGTCTGAGCATTTTTGTCATGTCTCCTGCCTGGCTGAACACAGGGCCAAAATGTGTTGGATATTTTACTGACTTCATATTATGTGTAGACTTCCTTCAGAATTATTATTTGTCAATGTAATGAATAAGTAAGACTCTGAACCCATGGGAGCTGTTGGTAATTATTTTTGCTAGTTTTTATTTATTTTGTTTTGGCATCTTTTTCCCCAGGAAAAGAAATTGTAAATCATCTGTCAATACAAGAAAGTTGGAAAGTTAGAAAGGGGTTTTTTTTTTTCTTTTTTTTTTTTTTTCTTGCTAATTTGCCTAACATGAAGAAAAAAAGTCCTTCCATTTGGATCAGATACAATGACTAGTCTTTCTCTCTGCTGCGGAAGGATCTGCCCAGGGAATACAAAATATTATATACCTCCTGATTATGATAAATTTAATCCTCTCCCTAGCAACAATATTAGGAGCCTAATTTGGATTTGCAGCAAAGCCTAGAGAGCAATTATTTTACTGCAGCAGCATAAACATCTTCTCATGTGAATGAGTATCAGGCCCAGCGTGTCCCTATAGATACCAAAGGACATTTGCAAGAACTAAGAATTTAATTCACTTACAACTTCATTTGCTTGAGAGTGTGTGGTGGTGGTTTTGTCACATTTGAAGTTGGATTGAGAACTCCTAAAACACTTAAACCCCAAATTAGCAACTGGGGAGGTAAGTTGAGGTTTCTAAAGTCCTAAGACTCTTTCAGGGTGTAGGATGCAGTAGTTTTTCTTCATGTCTACTGAGGGTAGACTGGAAAAAAATAATTCTGTTGTACCAGGGGGTATTTAAGATAGACAGAGAGTATATGGGGACATGACAATTCAAGCAAAAAAGGACATCTCAGGGCATCTTAGTGGAGCTGGCAGAGCAATGTTCTCATAGGATGGGTCCAGATCATTGGATTTTCCTTCTGAGCAAATGGAAGGAGTAGTAAATCTTAGGGTCTCCAGGAGCCTAACATCCCAATTTTTCCAAGATTCTGTTTCTTAGCTAACTACATATCATGGAGACAGACACAAAAACAGCAGCTGCTGCTGTCTAGAATGGGGTTTTATTGCAAACAAAGGTGCCCAGTACTCTGACCAAGTACCAGAGCTGGTGGCTGTTGGGAATTAACTACCACACAACTAATTCCTAAACCTTTGTTATTTCCCTGATCCTAACCATGTCAGGTTCCAGGGACTGCAGTGATTAGGCCTGTTAGTCTGAGCTCAAGGAGTCATAGTTGAGTGAGAGATTTGGATTTTATTTCTTTTTGGCATTATTTTTCTAGCTTATCTGTCTACAAAAAATAGTCTGACACAAAAGCCTTAAGGAAAATGAGAAGATACCAACATTTGTTCTGTCTTTCAAATTCCTGTTTTTCAGATAATTGAATTTTGGAAGGCTGACTTCTGGGGTTTCAGCTCCTGAGGGTGGTAACTTCACAAAAGTGTCTGTGGTTTGTCAGCTGATCCCCTTCAGCAGAGCTCCATCCAAAGTAGAGTGATGAAAGGCAGCACCAAGGGACAGTACCAAACCATGCTGGAAGCCACCTCTGTCATTGAGATAAGGTCTTGGGAGAATGGGATCACATGCAGTGAGGCAGAGACACCCAGATAAGGTACTGCAAGTTCAGCACTGGCTTGGTGCTAAGCTGCAGGCCAGCAGAAGACAACAGACCTCTTCACTTGTCAGCAGTTTAATAAGGGCTGGTGGTTTTGTCTCTGTCATCAGCAGCAGACTTTTTTACTTGCAGACTTTCTTTCTCGTTCTTTCTGGAAAATAAAAAAACCAAACCAACCCACACCTCCATTCCTCTGTTATAATTGCTTCATACAGGATATTTTCTGCTTTGACTTGGAACCATTTTTGCTGGTAATTTGGAGAAAGTGAGTCACTCTGAGCAGGCTGGACACAGGCCAAGGGCAGGCTGGGGAAGGGATGTGAATGCTGTTTTCCCTGCTGTGGCAGATCCTTTAGGCTGTGCCACCAGTGGGTAAGTGCTGGTCTTGGCTCTTGTGCAAGACCATATGGTGAGAAGTAGGTGGGAAAATCCTTCCCCATCCAATGAGTAGTCCTATTCTGTTGTGTGTACTCAGGGGGTGGTTCCTATGTGCACTGCATCTTTTCTCTCCAAGATGAGCCAGAGTGACAGGGTTTGTCTGCAGGGATGCTCTAGATGGAAGAAAAACAGCTCTTCCATTAGAAGCTTGGTTTGGAAAGTCCCTGGGACAAAAGGGGCAGGTGGATGTCTGAAGGCTTGGGTCTATATGGCCACCAGTTTCTGCTGGTTTAACCTCATCAGTCTTGTAGACCAGCAGATATAAACTCCGTCTGCTGGAGCAAAAGGGAGCCCCTGCATTTTGCAGGAGAGACTGGGTTTAGTCCTACCAGGAGACATCAGTAGGCTGAGCATCTCTGTAGCCCTGCTTTATGGCCAGTCATCTGCATCAGGAGGAGGGATAAGGTGGGGTAGTCCGTCTCCTTCTGCGCTGGAAGTATTTTGTGCTCACTCTGTGCTGGGTTGCTGCATAAGCCAGGGCAAGATCAAGCCCTGAGCTCTGTGAAGCTGTGCTGGGAGTAGCTGGGCTCCAAGGAGGTACTGGAGGCAAGATTTGTCAGGAAAGGTAATATTTTTTTATGGGAGCAATTCACAGAGGTGGATAAAAGGGACAAGCTTTAGAGCTCCCAGGTCCTCCTTCATGTCTGAAATAGGAGCAACGAAAGACAAGCCAGGGAACTGAAATTCATAACTCTGGACACTAAACATCATGGGCTCTATAGAGATGTTGGTTTTACAGCACTTTATAATTCTTATCCCTTCCTCTCAGCTAAGAGCTTCTTGTTCCACCAGCAATAAATTACATGCTGCTCTCGTTTTCTTTCTCTCTCTCTCTCTCACTTTCTTTCCCAGAGGACTTTTTTTACCTCTCTGCATTCTGAAAACGTTCTTCCCCCACTTACTGGGTACCAACTATCTTTTCTCACCTAAGGTAGCACCAAGTTAATTAATCAAATGAAACCCTGAGCAATTGTTCTCGATTTGAATGTAGCACTGAAGCTGGAATATCTATCCCAGACCCAGATGGGTCTACCCAAAGAGCAGCTTGTTTCACAATGGATACAATGATTGCCTTAATAAAGGTACTAAACTTAAATTTACATGGTGCTGCCAAAAAAGCAGGCATTATTCCGGTGTATGTGATGAATTTGCAGTCATATTGGGATCTTTTACTGTCCTACAGAGCTGCTGTACAACATTTGGGCTGCAGGCTACCAGTAAGAGTGATTTCTCTAACCCCCAGGGTGGCCATGGGTTAGTCCTGCATTGCCAATGGCATGTGCACAGGGGCTTGTTTTCAAACCTGGTCACTTTGAAACACCAAATTTAACACCCACTTCTGGATCCACCCATTGTCACTTCAGAGGCTTAGTCACTGTGGACAGGTAAGTGAAACACAGAGCATCCCTCAGCTATTCCCACAGATAATCCTAGGAATGGCAGAGGGAGACTCATGTCTGAGCCAGCTCCCAGCCTGGCTGGAAGGATCTCTTTCTCTTTGCTAGGCATCTAGAGTTTAAATAGTGTGAATCTGGGCTTCATAGTTACTAAAAATAGGGCTGGCTACATAAACAAGTGAACACTAGGGGATTGTTGGAGTCTTTTCTATGAAAGGAACAGCAACAGTGATGTTTCCCAGCCTCCAGCCCTAACCAGCAGCCCCCCAGGCTAGCTGGACATCCCAAGATGCCTCCTGATCCTTGTGAGGATATAGCTTTCATATGATATTACAGCAAAATATGACCCAGCATTTTCAAATATGATCAAATGCCTCAGACAACGTGCCTCTGTGGCTTTTACAGAAGCCTAACAGGCTGTGGGTGATGAGCAGATGCTGCAGTGGGTGCCTGGTTCCCTGGTGGCTCTGTCAGTTAGTCACCAAGGTTCAACAGAGAGAGGACCCTGTTAGACCTCTGAGTCCCTCAACCTTTGACGCCATGGACTCCCTCAGTTGGGAGATAGGATGGTTGAGAAGACAGAGATGTGTCATGTTAAATGATGAAAATGAGCATTTTGGGGGCCAAGAGGGACTGGGCAACTACACAACCATCACTATATCTCACTATGCTGGTACAACCCCATGTGCAGTGCCCAGCACTTCTCTCAGTTACGTCCATGACTGCACTTTCCACATGGGCCATAGCCATGAGCTGGCTTCAGCCAAATGATAGTCTTGCCTCTGAATTTTTCTTGGTCCTGGTAACACCTGTTTTGCCAAATGTAGTGAATATAAGCTGAGGACAAATGGGGGAAGTTTGAGAAGGCATTTTTGTGACATGATTTCTGTATCTGGATAAAACAGTAGAGGTGGTTTCTCTGTAAGGAAAGACCTCTTGAGAAACAACGCATCATGATTTCAAGCAGTCCCATCTGTTTCTTTTCCCATCCCTCTTACCTGACACTGCACAGCTTCTGGTTGTAGACAGTTCTGGAATACCTTTGCAAAAGTGTTTCAGGGAGATATCAGGCACAGCTGGATGGCAGTTGTTTTGAATGAGCTTGTTCAGCTGCCAGGGGATGCCAGTCAGGGGCGTGAATTAAAATATTAATAAAATAATAATAAAATATTAAGCCAGAAAATGGGGAAAGAAATAAGACAAACAGAACTGTTAATGTGAACATTTCTTTTAAGAGATCTGTTTTGATTTTTCCCTTCAAAACATCATTTTAAGGACAAATGTAGCTCTGTGTGTTTAAAATAAATAAAGATCAATTAAAGTGAAGAGTCACCATCTCCCTTCAGATAAATCCAATATTTCTGCTCACTGAAAATATTTGAGGAAGCCTGAAGTTTCATTACAGACAACTTATAAAATGTTTCTACAATTATTATTATTATTTTGGTTCAACTAGTGAACCGAAAAATTATTTATTTGCACAGCACTGATTAAGGCAGAGAGAAACTTATTTAAGCACTTTGATTAATTATGCCTCTATTCCCAGCTGAGTAGAAGTGGGAATTCCAAGCAAAACGAAAGTACTGCTTCTCTTTTCTTCATTACTTTGGTAAATGTCTTTGAATATGCTAGGGTAGGGTTTCTGCATGGTGCTAGCAGCCACTTCATGATGTAAGAGTAATTTACTTTTTGTCTGTACTATGTCTATTATGGCAGGGACTGAAGTAATTTGTTTCCATGTGTCTCAGTGGCATATTAATATTAAACAAAAATAACAAAAGAAACAAAACATTGCTTTTCCATATTCACCCCGTTGTTCTCCATGCTTCTAACTCTCATTCCAAAATGTTTTATTGGTAATGTACTTATCTGGGGCTCTGAAAGAAGGGGTGGGGGGGAATAAAAGAGGGATGTAATTTGAATATTTATAAAATTTCAGCTCAAAATGGCAATGTTTTGGATAATAACTGATGTGCTCCTACTTGGAAACATGCCCTGTGCTTCTGTTTGCTCTGTCATGGTTGCAGGTCTTCTGCTGTACCTTCTTTTACCCTCTGCAAAATGGGCAGCAGGGAATCTCTCAGAGGAGCACAGGACATACAGACTGGGGAGCCCGGACCAGGGGGACCCTGAGAGGAAACCAAATTGCAACCCTTTGGAAGCACTAATGCAATGTAACCATAATAGGGAAAAAAACAGCAACTGATGCAGAAAGCAATCAGGGATGAGGGGAGAGAGGAGTCAAAATGCTGAATTCCAGAAATGTGATTGGAAGTACTCTGCCCAGATGTTGTCACAGCTGGTCATTCTGACATTCATTCTTGCTGCAGGTACAGGGGTTCCTCAGAGAAACAGGAGTTCATTGCCTGTACATGAGCACTAAGGCTATGCTTGTCTCCTCTGCTTCCTTTAACATGCATTTCACATGATAAATGGCCAATCAATACAGCCACNACAGCAAAATATGACCCAGCATTTTCAAATATGATCAAATGCCTCAGACAACGTGCCTCTGTGGCTTTTACAGAAGCCTAACAGGCTGTGGGTGATGAGCAGATGCTGCAGTGGGTGCCTGGTTCCCTGGTGGCTCTGTCAGTTAGTCACCAAGGTTCAACAGAGAGAGGACCCTGTTAGACCTCTGAGTCCCTCAACCTTTGACGCCATGGACTCCCTCAGTTGGGAGATAGGATGGTTGAGAAGACAGAGATGTGTCATGTTAAATGATGAAAATGAGCATTTTGGGGGCCAAGAGGGACTGGGCAACTACACAACCATCACTATATCTCACTATGCTGGTACAACCCCATGTGCAGTGCCCAGCACTTCTCTCAGTTACGTCCATGACTGCACTTTCCACATGGGCCATAGCCATGAGCTGGCTTCAGCCAAATGATAGTCTTGCCTCTGAATTTTTCTTGGTCCTGGTAACACCTGTTTTGCCAAATGTAGTGAATATAAGCTGAGGACAAATGGGGGAAGTTTGAGAAGGCATTTTTGTGACATGATTTCTGTATCTGGATAAAACAGTAGAGGTGGTTTCTCTGTAAGGAAAGACCTCTTGAGAAACAACGCATCATGATTTCAAGCAGTCCCATCTGTTTCTTTTCCCATCCCTCTTACCTGACACTGCACAGCTTCTGGTTGTAGACAGTTCTGGAATACCTTTGCAAAAGTGTTTCAGGGAGATATCAGGCACAGCTGGATGGCAGTTGTTTTGAATGAGCTTGTTCAGCTGCCAGGGGATGCCAGTCAGGGGCGTGAATTAAAATATTAATAAAATAATAATAAAATATTAAGCCAGAAAATGGGGAAAGAAATAAGACAAACAGAACTGTTAATGTGAACATTTCTTTTAAGAGATCTGTTTTGATTTTTCCCTTCAAAACATCATTTTAAGGACAAATGTAGCTCTGTGTGTTTAAAATAAATAAAGATCAATTAAAGTGAAGAGTCACCATCTCCCTTCAGATAAATCCAATATTTCTGCTCACTGAAAATATTTGAGGAAGCCTGAAGTTTCATTACAGACAACTTATAAAATGTTTCTACAATTATTATTATTATTTTGGTTCAACTAGTGAACCGAAAAATTATTTATTTGCACAGCACTGATTAAGGCAGAGAGAAACTTATTTAAGCACTTTGATTAATTATGCCTCTATTCCCAGCTGAGTAGAAGTGGGAATTCCAAGCAAAACGAAAGTACTGCTTCTCTTTTCTTCATTACTTTGGTAAATGTCTTTGAATATGCTAGGGTAGGGTTTCTGCATGGTGCTAGCAGCCACTTCATGATGTAAGAGTAATTTACTTTTTGTCTGTACTATGTCTATTATGGCAGGGACTGAAGTAATTTGTTTCCATGTGTCTCAGTGGCATATTAATATTAAACAAAAATAACAAAAGAAACAAAACATTGCTTTTCCATATTCACCCCGTTGTTCTCCATGCTTCTAACTCTCATTCCAAAATGTTTTATTGGTAATGTACTTATCTGGGGCTCTGAAAGAAGGGGTGGGGGGGAATAAAAGAGGGATGTAATTTGAATATTTATAAAATTTCAGCTCAAAATGGCAATGTTTTGGATAATAACTGATGTGCTCCTACTTGGAAACATGCCCTGTGCTTCTGTTTGCTCTGTCATGGTTGCAGGTCTTCTGCTGTACCTTCTTTTACCCTCTGCAAAATGGGCAGCAGGGAATCTCTCAGAGGAGCACAGGACATACAGACTGGGGAGCCCGGACCAGGGGGACCCTGAGAGGAAACCAAATTGCAACCCTTTGGAAGCACTAATGCAATGTAACCATAATAGGGAAAAAAACAGCAACTGATGCAGAAAGCAATCAGGGATGAGGGGAGAGAGGAGTCAAAATGCTGAATTCCAGAAATGTGATTGGAAGTACTCTGCCCAGATGTTGTCACAGCTGGTCATTCTGACATTCATTCTTGCTGCAGGTACAGGGGTTCCTCAGAGAAACAGGAGTTCATTGCCTGTACATGAGCACTAAGGCTATGCTTGTCTCCTCTGCTTCCTTTAACATGCATTTCACATGATAAATGGCCAATCAATACAGCCACAACTTTCTATTCTTTTCCTCAAAACATTGATCAATAGATGGTGCAGCTGTCTGCTGTCAAAGGTTTGATTCACTGTGAATTTTACAAAAGCTGAACCATTCTGAAGTCATTTCTATTCTCCTTAAATTTCATTTGAATTTGCCTTGAAACAGCTGCTCGATGCTGCCATGGGCTCGACTATTTCTCACAGTCAGAGTTTTCTCCAATAAGAAAGAAAAATGTCTGAAAGCCCTGCACTCCTTTCTGGCCCTATCTCAGCAGTATCCCTGCATGTGTGTGATTTCACATTTTTAGGGACTGACTCCAGATGAGCAGCCTGTTGTCACAAAGAGCCGAGAGATACCATAGTGTTGTCATGGAGAGCAACACATTATCATGGTTTCTGGGTTTGGCCCTGACTAGACAAAGCATTTTTGGTTGGCATGAAAGAGTATTGCCATCTCCTTACACAGTTCAGTGCCCCATGGATCTTGTCAGGAGAGCAAATTCCCTGCTTACTGTCAAGCAATCTGCTGCTTAATTGCTTACAGGAGCAGGAATGTGTAGTTTTCCTTGAGATTGTTGAAAATAGGCATTGATAAGTACTTTGCAAGAAAAATACAGCTTTATTTTCTGGTCATGATTGAAAGATGGTGACTACAATAAGTCTGAGCTCTCCTCTGAAAGAGATGTTGTGCCACTTTGGAAATGCAATGAAACTAAGACAACAAAATGATGGAGGTAGCCATCAGCACATCCTTTGTGAGCAACTCACAAATCCTCTTGATCCAGCCCTTCCACCTGTCAGCCAAACTTCAGTTGTAAGGCACCTAGTCAATACAACATTTTGTGACACTGAGCATCTTTAAATTCTTATTTCACAAAAGGCACCAAGAAAGCTATAGACTCACAGCAGTTCATTACATCCCTTAGAGGGCTGTGGCTCCAAGTTCTCTCCTCAATTGCAGCAAGGAAGTGAGGTGCTGCATTTGTAGTTGAGGAGCCCAGGAAACAGGGCTCAGGGGATTTAGCCACTAATATCCCATGAAAAAAGAGGGTCTTTTACTTAGATGATCACCATTAGACACAATGTCCTTTCCTCCCCACTCTCTGTGCAATCCAGACAGGGTGACATGCAAGGTAATAATGATAGGATCAGATGAAGGGAGTGCCTGGGTATAAATGGACAAACACTTTAGATAGCTGAGGGAACGAGTGTCTGAGGGAAAGGTGACATGTGGCACCTTACTTTTATACATAGTCATCCATTGGACATTGTTGAAACAATATGCTTTAGCAATTGCTTTGTAAATTGTGAAGTTTCCAAGAACTGCAGTGATGCTCTAACAATTTCTAACATTTTATATTTCATCTCAAGGGCAGGGTGACCCAAGTCTGAGAGAGGTACTTCATGTTTCTGCTGGCTTGCTTCATGTCTCAGACCTGGGAAAATAAATAGGCTGAACGTTGAATACACATGTAATTTTGAATTCTGTGCTGATTCCTCTGGGTCCTTATTCTGGTGTGATGCATAGACCTTCATCACCTAGTCAGCTAGATAAATAATTTCAGTTTCTCTGCTGATCCCTCTGGGTAAACAGATATTTTCAGATTCTGACCCACTCCCTCTAGCAGGCCAGTAGATAAGCAAATAGAAACAAATCAGGTCCTGCTTTGAACTCTCATGTCCTTCCAAATTTGCATTAGCAGGAGGTTTCTTGTGTCTCTTTTACACCCTTCCTGACTGCCTCTTGCTTGGATTCTGGTTTGCTGTACTGCAAACATCTTGAATGAATCAGAAGATGGACTATGAGCTCCTAATGTCACACTCTTCTCCTTTATGCTTTCCTAAAGAGTATCTGTTCCTTTTTAAAATAACTGTATTAAAAAATGTTTAGTGAAAAAAAAATCAGACTATTTTGGCCTAGGACTGTGGGATCTGTGGTGACCTCTGGAAACTACAATTGATCTCAAATTCCTTCCTTTTTTTCCTGTTGGGGATTAAAGGTTTTAATGTCAGCATATACCCTTCTTATGGCTTCATAAACATCTTTGTTTATGAGTGCTTCCAAATAAGCATAGAGAGAGAGGAGGAGACTCCTTCTCATAAGCTTCCCTGAGTACTCATAACCCAAGAATAATAAATCAGCCTTCCAACTAGTGAGATCAATTTAACCAATTATGAATTGCAAAATAAATAGAAAAGCTGAGGTCTTTTATGTATCTTCTGGATATGTGTCATCAAAGGAACCTCCTTGTCATGCCTGACTGCCTAGCCAAAGGCTGGAAACACATTATTTGATTAACAAAAGTTGAATTAGCTCTGTCGTATCATGACTCTAGGGACTAGGCCTTTATGAGAGAGACTAGCAGTCAGATGAGTTTATTACATGCCAATCATGCAGTGAAATTTGATTAATTTGTTTGCTGTGCTTCCCAGAATAAGAAATAGCCATGTCATAAATGTGAATGACACCATCACTCTGGTTCTGTGTCATCAAACAAATGTAATCTGATGATATTTTGGAGTCTCATTGTCCTTCCTGGAACACCCCTGGATAGCCTGAGACTCCAGGAAAGATGGGAGGACATTACATGAACAGACTTCCTCTGATGCAGTGTTTCAGACCCTTGCTTTAGCTTTGCAACCACCTATGACCCTGCTGAGAAAAATGAGACAGGAGGCCCTATCTGGGGAAGGAGTCCTTGGCTGGCCTGTTGCCTTCCTAATTACTGCATTTTCATGGACACAGGAGACAAACAGGACAACTGCAAGGAATCAGTTCTCTCCCCACACAAAAAATGTTCTCCAAAGATGCTGCAGCAATTAATTCAAAGCATGAACCGTAGGATCATCCCAAATAAATGACCTGTCCTGATGACCATCAGAATTTCTGGTTTATTCTTCTACCACCCAGTTTACAATAAGTCTTCTAAGTGACTGTGGTGCAATTGCAGGTCTAAAAATGTGTGCCCACTGTCCTAAACTCCAAATGGGAAACCAGGATCCCTGATCCCCTGCCATTTACTTCTTGAACTGCTATGTCAGCTCCGTCCTTAGCCCTAAAAATGTTTTAAGCTCCATTCTCCACCTTGGTTTAGGAAGACATATACCACTCTTTATTTCCAGGGGAGAGCACCCTAGAGAAGGACTGACAGCTGAGAAGTTTCACAAGGTGTTCCATGGTACCTTTCTGACCTAATAGATCCTCAGAGAAGACTCAGTTGTGTGAACCATTGTTTGTGGGTGTGAATTGAGCATAAGAATTCTTCTGCACTCCAGCCTGGGACTGCATCTTCCTATAGTCACTCGAGTACCTCAACTTCTTCTTCTTGGTGTTACCTTTCAACCTTCTGCAGAACCATGGAGATCTGCTGAGTATAAAATCCCCTATCTTGACTACATCCTAAAGATCATCCTGCATTGTACTGGGTACAGAGATGTGTTCAAATACTCCTAGACATTTCAAAATCAGATCCCAAGCTTGTAGTAGTGGCCTAACATCTGCTAGTCTGAGGGGGAGAGGGGGAGATTGTTTTTCTTTGTTTTTCATAAACAGCCTGTGGAGTCACCCTTGTTGTCTTGTAGGATTTCAGCCTTTGGGAATCCTGTTTTTGAGCTTTCCTCTTCAGCCACAGAAGGATGGAAGTTTATTTCTGGTTTAAGAAGGTTGAACCACCCTGTCAGTTCTTGAAAGGAGACAGATAACAAAGCAAAATTGCTTTGGAATTCAGATAATGTACCTGCTGTGTTTTTCAGATTCAGCTATACACAGTCCATAGCAGCATAAAGTATTTGAGAGTGTATGAATATTTCTCTGAGACTTTTTCTCCCAAAGGATGCAAAGTGTGAAGGTTATGGCACTGGGGACAATGGAGGGCTCAGAAGTCCTGTACCTAGAATATGTAGTTCTTTGCAGAATAACTGAAATCTCAAAACAGAAATTGGAAGCAGGGGGAAATGTTTTCTCTAAAATAAACAACAACAGACAGAAGGACAGATGGGATAGGAAAGATTTAATCCACAACCACCTTCCATTTGGCCTCAAGCTCCCTGGCAGCGGGAGACAGCCTACCCAAGCTTGTACCTCAGCAGTATCACTTCAATGTCAGACCTCTTCAGCCAGAATAGAGCCTTTCTCACTAAAATATTTGCATTATTTTTCAATAGGTAATGTAGGATTTTTCAGGGTGGAAGAAGCATCATGGGGATGAGAACAGAGAGTGACAGGTTCCTGGCAGGTCATGACAGTGTGGGTAGGGATTGCCTTATTTTTTCTTAATTTTCAAATTGGAAAAGAAGCAACAAATGAAGGCAAAAGGAGTCAGATTCAAAAGCCAGGAGGACATGCACCTCATCCAAAAATTGCTTGGTTGATGAAGCTTGACCTGCAGGATGTTGCAGGATCCATGTTCTTGCATGGTTTCAAGGGGAGACTAAGCAAGTGGATGGAAGAAAAAATCCTTTCAGCATAAGTAAATAGGCAGAAACCATATATAGGCCAGAAGCCCTTCTTAAGGAGCCAGCAAGGGAGCCTCAGTAAAACTATAACAGTTTGGAATCTAATGGAAGAGAACTTTTCCATGTAGTCTGCTCATATAGGGCTCTCCTGCCAGAAGGTGTGAAAAGCACACAATAAAATGTTTTGTTCTTGGAAGACTTACCAACACTGGCTTTTAGCCTTTTGTGGCTCTTAGACCATAGAAAAAAAATAACAGTAAAATATTCTGGGAATGTAATAGTTGGACTAGTGGGAGAGAGAACTGCACTGCTGTGATTTAACCTATCCAAGAAATTAACTTACTGTAGACACTACAGCTGACTGTTCCAGGAAAGCTGCCAGAAAGTAATGAAAGCAAATAGGGATTTTGTAAGAAAAAGCAAATTCTCTGTTATCTGAGAGAGGAAATGTAATCAGTTTAGAAGAGAATGACAGAAGATCTTTTTATATCTAACCTCTAAAAGCCCTGAAGTATATTAGCTAAGGAAGATTTAATTGTGTGCAAGCAGCACTGCTGGTAGGGAGTTAAGAACTTTCACCTGGAGTTAGGGGAACTTTTCTAACAAAGATAAAGGGTTGATCATTTGTTTGTTTGTTTGTTAAATATTAAAAACAAAACAACCCCCCCCCAAATATTTTTAAAAGTAGCTTCCTGATACTGTGTTTCTGGAACAGATTTTAACACCATCATACCACTAAAAAAAGTACTCCTGCACATCTCCTGTGCTTTAATCAAACTACAAGAAACAGTATTAATAATGTAAATAGATAAGAATGAGGATTGCCTAGACTGCTGGAGCTAGAAGTTCAGGCTATATTTCATTGCTTGCCAACAGAGAATAAACTATCAGTAGTGACAATCCAAAGAGTATTACAGATGATTACATTTGCTTTAATTAGTTTCAAGGAATCTTGATTGAAATTAAAAACCAAAGTAATGTGAACAAGCTGTTGTGCTAGCTTGGGAAGAAGAATTATTTTGATAGTGCTTTAAAACTGACAGGGCAGGGAGACCCTGCCAGATGAGCAGGTTTGACAGCTTGGTTCAAACCAAAGGCAAACTTGATGCAAGCTGTAATCAAAGCAATGCCTTGCAGACCAAACCTTGGCATTACTTAAAGAGGCAAAACTGGTATGAATCTGTTGATGCCGAGATATAAAGATCTTTATTTCACTAGACACAGAGCCAAACACTGGCATCAGTTCTCCAGAAGAGCACAATCATAAGCTTCCTGAATGAAGTCCTTGATTTGGTCCAGAAAGTAATACTAGCTTCAAAAGAAGCTGAATCTTCCCACAAGATAACTTGATTTCGCTACTAAAATAAAAGATGGAAATTAAAATCTGATATTAATGATTACAACAAATT
>VYZU01060886.1:80346-98480 GCA_013401355.1 Ceyx cyanopectus
CCTTTGGGAATCCTGTTTTTGAGCTTTCCTCTTCAGCCACAGAAGGATGGAAGTTTATTTCTGGTTTAAGAAGGTTGAACCACCCTGTCAGTTCTTGAAAGGAGACAGATAACAAAGCAAAATTGCTTTGGAATTCAGATAATGTACCTGCTGTGTTTTTCAGATTCAGCTATACACAGTCCATAGCAGCATAAAGTATTTGAGAGTGTATGAATATTTCTCTGAGACTTTTTCTCCCAAAGGATGCAAAGTGTGAAGGTTATGGCACTGGGGACAATGGAGGGCTCAGAAGTCCTGTACCTAGAATATGTAGTTCTTTGCAGAATAACTGAAATCTCAAAACAGAAATTGGAAGCAGGGGGAAATGTTTTCTCTAAAATAAACAACAACAGACAGAAGGACAGATGGGATAGGAAAGATTTAATCCACAACCACCTTCCATTTGGCCTCAAGCTCCCTGGCAGCGGGAGACAGCCTACCCAAGCTTGTACCTCAGCAGTATCACTTCAATGTCAGACCTCTTCAGCCAGAATAGAGCCTTTCTCACTAAAATATTTGCATTATTTTTCAATAGGTAATGTAGGATTTTTCAGGGTGGAAGAAGCATCATGGGGATGAGAACAGAGAGTGACAGGTTCCTGGCAGGTCATGACAGTGTGGGTAGGGATTGCCTTATTTTTTCTTAATTTTCAAATTGGAAAAGAAGCAACAAATGAAGGCAAAAGGAGTCAGATTCAAAAGCCAGGAGGACATGCACCTCATCCAAAAATTGCTTGGTTGATGAAGCTTGACCTGCAGGATGTTGCAGGATCCATGTTCTTGCATGGTTTCAAGGGGAGACTAAGCAAGTGGATGGAAGAAAAAATCCTTTCAGCATAAGTAAATAGGCAGAAACCATATATAGGCCAGAAGCCCTTCTTAAGGAGCCAGCAAGGGAGCCTCAGTAAAACTATAACAGTTTGGAATCTAATGGAAGAGAACTTTTCCATGTAGTCTGCTCATATAGGGCTCTCCTGCCAGAAGGTGTGAAAAGCACACAATAAAATGTTTTGTTCTTGGAAGACTTACCAACACTGGCTTTTAGCCTTTTGTGGCTCTTAGACCATAGAAAAAAAATAACAGTAAAATATTCTGGGAATGTAATAGTTGGACTAGTGGGAGAGAGAACTGCACTGCTGTGATTTAACCTATCCAAGAAATTAACTTACTGTAGACACTACAGCTGACTGTTCCAGGAAAGCTGCCAGAAAGTAATGAAAGCAAATAGGGATTTTGTAAGAAAAAGCAAATTCTCTGTTATCTGAGAGAGGAAATGTAATCAGTTTAGAAGAGAATGACAGAAGATCTTTTTATATCTAACCTCTAAAAGCCCTGAAGTATATTAGCTAAGGAAGATTTAATTGTGTGCAAGCAGCACTGCTGGTAGGGAGTTAAGAACTTTCACCTGGAGTTAGGGGAACTTTTCTAACAAAGATAAAGGGTTGATCATTTGTTTGTTTGTTTGTTAAATATTAAAAACAAAACAACCCCCCCCCAAATATTTTTAAAAGTAGCTTCCTGATACTGTGTTTCTGGAACAGATTTTAACACCATCATACCACTAAAAAAAGTACTCCTGCACATCTCCTGTGCTTTAATCAAACTACAAGAAACAGTATTAATAATGTAAATAGATAAGAATGAGGATTGCCTAGACTGCTGGAGCTAGAAGTTCAGGCTATATTTCATTGCTTGCCAACAGAGAATAAACTATCAGTAGTGACAATCCAAAGAGTATTACAGATGATTACATTTGCTTTAATTAGTTTCAAGGAATCTTGATTGAAATTAAAAACCAAAGTAATGTGAACAAGCTGTTGTGCTAGCTTGGGAAGAAGAATTATTTTGATAGTGCTTTAAAACTGACAGGGCAGGGAGACCCTGCCAGATGAGCAGGTTTGACAGCTTGGTTCAAACCAAAGGCAAACTTGATGCAAGCTGTAATCAAAGCAATGCCTTGCAGACCAAACCTTGGCATTACTTAAAGAGGCAAAACTGGTATGAATCTGTTGATGCCGAGATATAAAGATCTTTATTTCACTAGACACAGAGCCAAACACTGGCATCAGTTCTCCAGAAGAGCACAATCATAAGCTTCCTGAATGAAGTCCTTGATTTGGTCCAGAAAGTAATACTAGCTTCAAAAGAAGCTGAATCTTCCCACAAGATAACTTGATTTCGCTACTAAAATAAAAGATGGAAATTAAAATCTGATATTAATGATTACAACAAATTATCTCTGTATGTGGAGGAAACACTTACTTGGCAAATCAAATGAACATAGAAAGGAGGCCAGAACAATGCTGAACTTCCTCACAAAGCAAAGATCATCCTTAAAGGCAATCCACTGAAGGACATGACGTGGGAACTAAAGGCAAATCATTACTTATTCACTTAGAGATTCAAAATTACAACTTGACCTGTTAAAACCATGGACCACACAGGCATCAAAAGCCGTGATCATGATATGAAGCATCTTGAATGGGGCAAGAACAGAGAACAGTGTAAAATGTGCATGGTGTCTGGTGGCATTTTTGGATGCACTCTGTGAGTGCAAAGAGCAGTATTGCTAGTGATGGTGTGGCAGGAAGATTGCAAAAGAGAGTAGAAGTCCCTCCAGCATGGAGAAAGCAAAGGCAAAGCTGGGAACTCTGCAAATGCTGAGCTGGGGTTTTTTTTGTGATTTGAACAGGAAAAGAGAGTAGGTAACTTAGTTGTAAAAAAAAGAAACTTTGCAATACTGTTTTCTCAGTAAAATAAAAGCTTAAGACTTTCATAAACCACTGGAACAAGGTACTCGTGGTCTTTAATCCCAATATTCACTAGTCAACAGGAGCAGTTATAGGAAATAGAAGATGTGCTTTATCTTAAAGCTGCAACTGGAGTGTAAATCACTTGGCAAAGGATGGAGTTGAGTCCAGTTTCAAGTAAATAAAAATGGTGATGTCTTGAACGTTCTCATATCAATCCAGCCACATAAAGAACTGGATCATTTGCTATGATATTTCCGAGGAGAGCTGAACACTGCTGTAGCATTAACTTATCAGGATAGCAATAGCTCAGTTCATTTAACAGTGGAATGTGTACTTCTCATTATGCTGCTGTGGCAAAAGTGGAAATACTCATTAAATTCTCTAGGAATCAGATGCTCCTTCTGTATAAATATGCCTGTCACAGCTTTACCAGATCATTATGTTTTAAGGGGATGAGCTGTCCTGGCAAATTTGCAACAGATTAAAGATGAAATTAGAGTGGATATTCAAGAGATAAAACCTTTACAAGTGAAATCATTGTGGAAAGCAAGGCACAATGGTTGAAGGGTCATGGACTAAACTGGCAGACAGGAAGGTGATCTGTGAGCAGAAGGGGTGATATGCATGTGATCTGCACATCTTGGAACCAAGATGAATCGTTCCTCAGACAAACAAAGGAGGTAGTCTGGCAGGCACGCAGCAAGGTCCAGAACAGATCTCTCATCTGCAGCTGTTTCTTAGATAATCAGACAGCAGTCAAGCCAAACCAAAATGATAGCATCTTAGTATTACAACCCTCATGTACAGAAGAAGAGGAATTCCCTGTAGTGTATAAACACAGGTGGTTTACAAAAAAAAAAGACATCCAAACAGTGGATTGTCTAAGAAAGAAGCAGTAGTCTGTATTTACACACAGCACTGGGGGAAAATGGAGAAAAACTGATAAGTCAGCCATGCCTGAGTGCTGAGTATACAGGTGGTAATGGCTGAGGTTTCTACCCTTAGAGGAGAGGAAGTTATCATGGAGCCATGGATTAAGATGGTCACAGTACTGCTTCAGTATGTCATGAGAATTTTTTTTCAGCTGGGTTACTTTATTAGGTCTGGAAAGTTGGCACTCAGAAACCTGGAGGTAGCTGGTGGCAGCTGGAGGTACCAATGGAGGGAAAGTGGGAAATACAGCTCTGTGAGAGCAAGATTCATCCTTTTGCAAAGAAACCACTGGATAATTTGGCTATCTCCTAAAATTCCTTATGTCTGGGGCTTCCCTGAGATAACAGGATCATTACTTGAGAGGATGATTGTCAATTGGGAATGGATATATTCAATTTAGAAAATAAAATCAAAAGATGAGGTCAGAACTCTGGAGAAACTGCATCTCAAGAGCTGGTTATTTTTTTGTTTTGTTTTGCAATGCTGTTAGATGTCTTTTGGCAAGCTCATGACCTCCAGGTATAGTCACAAATCAGTATTAATTGGGTTTTTCCTCCCATCTGTTCACATACATCTATCATGTATGTGAATCTTCTGCTAAGAGATCAGGCTTACCTCTGAACCAAAGAAAAAAATCATAGTAGCTTATAACTGACAAAGAATCCAACCCCTTTAAGTATTCTTGACATTGCTCAGAAAGCTGGAGTTTCTAGCTTTGAATGGGCTATAATTGGCAGAATGACATGATTAATTTTATTTAGTGGAATCCTTTGTACTCTGTAAGTATTACAATGTGTGAACTGGTGCCTTCCAGTCTGCAGAGATTGATGTCACAGTGCACTGCAATTAACTGATGATTTTAAAAGGTAATTATCTAAGAAAATTGAAATGGAGGTGGGAGAAATGGAAGTGTGAGTTACTTAGAATATCCCTTATCATAAACTAGCAGAATTAATTGAACTTAATCAAGACTCCTTTTGAGATAACTCTAGAATTCTTGTTGGTTTTGAAAAGAGGCAGAAAAGATTTTGAAAGAGTAGTTATTTGCCTTGGTTCTTTGGACATGTGGACATTAAACATAAAACTGATTTCTTGACAACAGCCATCCATATATGAAAAAAGATTTTATTGTTAAATTATTTTTTGAATCACTCCACAAAGACTTAAAACATTATGGGTTTTTTTTCTTGGCTAAGATGCCTGCTTAAATGCAGTTATTATAATTAAATAAAAAGAAAAATTGTTCTGTTGTTTCAAACTACTCAGAAATGCACCAGTTAAGAACTATACAAAGAGATGGGAGGTGAAATCTTGCAAGCACTGCAACACCAGATGAGTCTCTGCATGAATTTCTAAGGAAATGGGGTTCCTTCATCTAAAGCTCTGCTGAGTTTTTGCAGTACCACACTGCCAGTGTGGGCTGTCTAAGATGTCTCCAGGCTGCAGTGGGAGATGTCCACTCAGCCCCAAGCCAAGGCAAGCACAGCAGCTTCACACTGGTCTGTGCATCCAGACAGAAGGTTTCCTGGGACAGACAGGTGCAGGTTAGTTAGCACCTATACCCACATTATCTATATTACAAGAAAGAGGAAGCACTTCTTGAGCAGCACTAGAAAACACAAACTGTTTCATCAACAAGGGGTGGCAGCTTCCTGGGATTTCTGTCAGGGAAACACTATGTTTTTGACGAAGATGGCTTTGTTTTTTCCCATTTCCAGCAATGTATCTGAGAAGCTAATATCTTCTGCTGACTGAATCCCACTGGAGGATACAGGGGAACACATCCTGCACATTTTGTTTCTATGGAAACTAATGCACTTCTCATGGGGTGGGGGGATGACAAGGGAGGAACAGGGAGAAGCAAAATAAAAACTAGAATAAGTAGCTAACAAAGTAGGTTAATTCTCTAACCTTTGTTGTCATTTGTCTTCAAAGATCTTTGTACCTCACCGAGGGCTGTACCTCACCCATGACTGTAATGCAATCTTCCTAAATCCTGAGGTAAAGACAACATTAATAATATTATGTTGGAATCACAAGGTACTTTGTAAAGACCTCTTAGTGCTAGTTGTCCTCGCTCCAGTGGCTTCAGGAGCACCATATTGAAGTCTATAATTTCTGACATACCCATAATGATGAATATTATTAAAATTCTGGGGTGGAGTCTGTTACCAAGTACAACATTATAGAATCATAGAATTGTTCCTATTAGAAGAGACTTTTAATATCAAGTCCAACTGTTAACTCATTTATCAGATCACTACTAAACCATAGAATCATAGAAATGTCTGGGTTGAAAGGGACCTCTAGAGGTCATCTAGTCCAAACCCCTGCTGAGAGGAGGGACATCTGAAACTAGAGGAGGTTCTACACATATTTTAAATACCTCCAGGGATGGGGACTCCACCACCTGTGCACTCTTCTGGCTCATGTCCAGCCAGATGTTGATCAGCACCCCCAGGACCCTTTCTGCCAAGCAGCTTTCCAGCCACTTAGCCTGAAGCCTGTAGTGCTGCAGGTGGTTGTTGTATCCCAAGTGCAGGACCCAGCCCCTTGTTGAACCCCATACCACTGGCCTCAGCCCATTAGCCCAGTCTGTCCAGGCCCCTCTGTAGAGTTTACCTACAGAGATCAACAAAGTCAGATCAACAGTCCCACTTGGTGTTGTCTGACAAAGTAAATCTAGCCTTTTTCTAATCCTTGGTCTAGCCTTCTCTAGCTGGTTGTCTCACCAGCTGTGTCAGGAAATTATCTTCCACAGAACTCCAAGAACCTCCTGGACTATTTCCTCTCTCACACTTTACATTTCCAATAGACATCTGGTTAGTTAAGTCCCCCATGAGAACAAGTGATAGTGATTGTGAGACATCTCCCAGCTGCTTACAGAATAGTTAATCAACCTTATCATTACCATCATTATGCTCGAGACAGGCAAAGCACCCCCTAACATATAGCCACACTCCACCACCTATCCCTTCTGAAGTGTTTATAGCCAGTTTACAGCAGGACTCCAGTTGTGTGAATCATCCCACCATGTTTCCATGATGGCAATATGATTTCACTCTTCTTGACACTGTTTGGAACATTTGTGAAGATGAGCACTTCTGCTTCTGAGAAAGAATGCGAGGGCCTGGAACTGTAAATACATGTTTTTGAGTCTGCAATTTGTACAGAAATCCTGGTTTGCAGAGCAACTTTACCATTGAACCCAAAGAGTCTGATTGGCCACACCTCTCAGTAATTGACAGCTGATTTTTGAATCATTGAAAATGCTGTAAGATGCAGGAAAACTGTGAGATATCCAAAAGTCACCCATAGATTAGATACCTGTTGTCTCTCTTGTCCTTCAGGATCTACCTGCACCTTTAGCATCTGCAAAACCTTTGTAAGTTTGCTTGTAGATCACTTCTGAAAATGGGACATCTAACATCCCATTTAAAAAATCTTGCAGTGTCTTCCAGATAAGCCAAGCAGCAGGAGAACAAAAAAACCTCACATTCTCCCATCTCCTAGTTAAATGCACACTGCAGCACATCGTGCTTTGCCTACGGGTCCATGTGATGAAATAAAGCAATCAAATGCAATGTATAATAATGATAGCTGTTTCCAGAATTGTCAGACCTCTACAGTTTGCAGGCCAAACACCCCCAAAATCCTTTATTCAGCTGTTTGGGTTTTTTTCCATCCACTGTACAGATTTATTACCTTTATTGACTTTCCAAATGTTTATACTTGGAACATTCATCTGTTAAAGCTGCTTGCTGCATCTGCAATCAATCTCTGTGGTTTCAGTGCCATGGACAGCAATATGAAAGCCTTGTTTTAAAGATCACCTAAATCTTGCATTAGTCATTGTTGCTAAGTAAGGGAAGCTGGAGTAATCTACCCAGAGTGTATACTCAGAATTGTGTCAGAGAACCTGATTAGTGTAAGTTGTTGTCACAGCACTTCAGGTTTCCTAGATAGAAAAGCTTCTCTCCATTTTTACTCAGACATGGTAAATTGCTGACACAAAGGACAGATGCCACTTTACTTTCCATAGCACCTCCAGCGAGGTTGAAACTCTTCAGAACAGGGAAATTTGGGCTCAGTTTGCTGAGTACCCCCCCATTTCATCTAACTATCCTGTCAGTAGCTTATCCTATGGGAAAGTTTTCAGTGTCTTGGCAAATTTCACCCAACCTTAAGATAAAAAAAAACAGGTAACAGGTTTTTTAGCTGAGAGAAGGCAGACCTTCTTCCTGCTGTGAATGCCTTTGGAAATAAACTAGTTCAAGTGTGCATTCATCTGTACTGCAAACTTTGACCTGGATGTAAGGGCCAGCAGTCAGCATCTTTCCAACGTGTTTAAAAACTGTAAAACTGGAAAAATGTGTTCTGGTTTCCTTGTGACATGGTACATCTGAGTGAAGGCTGTTTGTTTCTAAAGACTCTGTCTATTTTTGTTTTTCCTTTTACTTCAGCCAGCAATCTCATGCATTTATACATCTCATTCTCCAAGTGCCTGAGCAGCTCACAACCTCCTGCAAATCTCCTCTCAGATATCCTTCCAAGGGGTGACAGTGTAAGCAACCTCACTTATGGATGGCTCAGATTCAGACCATCAGACTCCCATCAGTGAGACAGGCATTGCATTTCCTCCTGGCTGTTTCTAGGCCATGACAAGTGCCTAGTCCCAGGTAATGAGAAGCACAAGGGCTTGGGTGGATTTTTGGTTTTTCAGTCCCTTCAGCCCTGAGTCATGGCCTGGCTCCACCCCAGGGTTTGTGTCCTTCGTGTCCAGCTTCAGCAGGCTGCCAGGTGACCTTTCAGCATGTTGGACTGTGAACAGGGCTTTGTGTCAGAGCAAGGATTTGGACTCATATCCAGTGATGGATGGAAGATGTCCAGCTGCTTTCCATTTCAACAGCAAGATGAAACCCTGGCATTGAAAGACCAACCCTCTGCATCATGAGCCTGGCATCACCCTCCCTCTAGCATGAGACATGCTGACCTCCTGCTCTGCCCAGTCAAAGGTATAACATACCCTGATATTAGCTGCTGTTTAGGGTTGTAGATTAAAGTTACTTCTTGGTGACTAAACCCACTCAGTTCTGGATGAAGGCACATCTTCAGGCTGTTCCTGTGCTACCTCATGGTTCACATCCATACATTTTCCATCAAACTCCTACTCATTGCTTTTGTGTCACACTGGTGATAAAAGTTTCCATTGATAAAACAATGGCAGTAGCTCTGAGATAAGTATGTCTGCCCATCCACATATCTATTCACCTGCTCACTTATCCCCCTGTGCTGTTCAGCAGGATTTGTAGTAATGTATTTGTCGCATATATAAGGGTCCTCAGCCACAGCCATCCCACCAGGTGACTAGAAAATAGCATCATTTTAAAAGAATTGACATTACCATGCAACACTTCCCTCTCCATTGCCTCCCTTGCCAAATGATTTGTCACTGGCTCTTGTTCAGCTGGACCCTCCTTGGATATTTTTGGAGTGAGGTGCTGTTCCAAGCCCTTGTGAATATCCAGCACCCTTGTGCTGCTTCCATCTCTAAGGAAGACAAGCAGAGAACTGCACTCATGGCAAAGGCATTCCAAGAAAAGGTGGGTGACAAAGTGGTAAAAATAGCTTTGGAAGAGCTCTTCCTGCCCACTCCCCTCCACCCAAGCTCTAGTTTTTCACCTTCATCTTTGCTTCCTTCTGGACTTGGGCCAATGAAAACTAACTTTATCTAATGCTGAGCTTGTTTCAGGAAAAGTTGTTTGTTTGTTATTTTTGAAGAAGGAAGTTCCTGAATTGTTTCCATTGCCCATGGAGTCATGGAAAGAATAGACTTCTCCAAACAACTACCTATTCCTGAGCACCATAAATAAAGTGTCTGGAATGATCTACTTGAACCCCAGGTTGAGCCCTGTCTCTGATGTCATCAGATTATGCAGCAGAGACTGACACCACTGCTGCTTTTCTCTCAGGGAAAACACCTGCAGTCTGGATTTCTTCTCTCCTGCATGCAGAGAGGGTAGATTTACACTTAGACTGGAAGCTGCTGAGTTTAGTGGTACTTCTGGGATAACTTGAGTCACATGTCCAGAAAGGAGGGCTCAGCTGTTGGCACCAATGCCAAAGCACTCCATCAAACCACAGAGGAACTGCTCCCCAACCCCCATGGCTGTATCCTGACCCAGGTGTTTCTGGTGTTTGGCAGAGAGATGTTCTTCCTGCCTACAGGACTGATGTTTGCTGCAGAGAGCTCCTTGATGTCATGACAGTTCAGAGACAGTTGTTTTCTGGAGCTCTAGGAGTCCTTTTTATAGACCAGTCCAGACTTTCAATTATTCAGATACTGGACAATCAGAGCCAAAGTGGAACTGGACCAATTTTACAAAAAACTAGAAATTGAATTCTCTCCCCTCTTCCTCCCCCATCAACAAAAAAAAGCCTGTGAAACTAGACATCAGGAGATATTAATAATGCCAAGAATGTAATAGGACACAAGCCCACATTAGCTGCTTTTCTGGCTTAGGAGAAGGTGCTGACTTGCAGCAGTGAAAATTTAGATAGCAGCTTTTAGGAAAGGTTAGAAATTCACATCTCCCAGCCTTAGACCAGGCACTAGCTGATGGAATTCAAGAAATAATTTTGTTTTGGACAGACTGCCGTTTCCTAGGGGGGTCTTATGCCTTCCCAGTAGCAAAGGGACCATAGGCAGTTATTCAATCCTGTCCAGCAATTCTGTTTTTATACTCTACACTGATTTTCAGTTGCAGTCACCAATGTGCTGGGGACTCATACTGCTTAATCACCTGGCATTATGCTAAAATTCCTATTTGATCAAGTAGGTACACTGTGCAGAACCAAAGATCATTTATGTTTCCAATACCTTTCCTAATACTCTTGCTGGTTCTAATGCTTTGAGCTGTTCCAGTGCCTTTGTCTTTCCTCAGCAGGTAACTCTCAGAGGAGTAATAGCCCCTCATGGCCAGGATAAATACATTTTTCTTCAGCTGCCATTCACAGAATGCTCTCCCTGTCAGGCAGGTTTGAGAACAGCTATTTAACATGAGTAAATTAATCTTTGCTTTAGATCCTGTGGGATATGTTTTCACGGATACTTTATTTTGCAGTGTAATTAATGTTATTAGTGTTAATAGGATTCATATCTTCAAATGCCTGCATATTCTGCTGCCACTGTCCCCCTGTGTGCCTTACCTGGAATATATACTCAAGTAAATCAAGGATCAGAAAGACAAAAAGCAGAAGTCAGAAACTGAGAAATTAAAGGCATTAAAGCTGAGTCTCCTACCCTGGAGAACACCACCTTAGACAAGGGACTCACTTGGACTAATCTTGCTGGCAGTCCCAAGGGTTTATTCCCAAATGAGGTTGTGCCCATCAGAGAAAGCATTCTTCTGGCAGATGCAAACATGGAGACAAGGAGATAGAGAGCCCTTGGCACAGCTCTGTATCCTGAAGTACTCCATAATTTTCACTGTGAAGCTTCCCTCACCTCAATGCCCAATCAATAAGATGTCCCTGGCACTATGGCATGAGCCTACCAGCCCTTGATGTCTGTCTCTCAGCCATCTAATGTAACAACAGCACATCATGACAGCAGGGATGGTGCTAGCAGCCTGTGGCTGATGCCTCTGCAACTTCACCTGTGGCACTGTCGTGAAAAGCAAAACTGACCATGGTTCATGCTGCAAGGTAGCTCGTAAAGAACAGCCATCTCCCAGTGGAAGGCAGATGAGACTTTGCAGGGCAGTGCTTACCAGCAGAGACATCACTGTATCAGCCTGTCTTCAAAAGGACTCCTATATTACATTTCTTGCTGCTCAGAGGAGGAAGAAATACGTTGCAGGTCATTTCTGTGCACTGGTCAGAGCTTCTCTGGGATCCCATAACAGCCTGACAGAGCTAAATTGAGCCTGCAGAGCTCTGCCAGGATCAAGTAGCTCTGTGGAGAGGTGCAGTTCTATCACCCCCTTCCATCACCTCCTGTGATTAGTGCCAAGCACTCCCTGCAGTCCTAGAATGTCCTAGAGTGGTGCCAAGCTGCATCCCATAGATCCACCTGTTCTCCTCACCTGTTCTCCTATTCTTGCTGTGTTCACCAAAAGCTACCACAGCTAGGGCAGCAAAAAGCAAAAGTACACAAAATCACAGTCCATAGAGCATGCTTGGCACATCATATGGCTTCTTCCTACTGCTTTTGTTTTCCTCTGCCTCAATCTCCCAGGCATTGCTGGGATATGGCTTCAGAGACAGTATGGTGAAGCCAGAGTCCGACATGGCACATCACTAACTAATGCATGCATTCCACCCTTGCATGACAGCCCTCCTCCTTCTGCCATTACTGGCACCGTATGGGATTACTAACAATGTCTGGAGAGGATTTGGGATGCAAGGCTGAGTGCTTCCACAAGCAGGGATAGTGCAGGGCAGCATCAGCAGATAGCATGAAGTCCCTGTACATCCAGCTGGACACTAAGAACTCATTCTGCCTGAGGACAACAGGACACACTAGTTGTCCCTGGTCAGACACAATTCTTATGATTTCTGTATCTCTTGTTGCTCAACTCTTAACATGCACCAATATTAACCAGATGGAGAGAGCATGAGACTGAAGGCAAGCAAAAAACTCACTAACTTGTACAGTATACAGAATTATTTCTTATGCTTAATTAAACAAAGTTGTCCTTGTTGAATAACAGACATTCAGCTTAGTGGTTGAAGCAAAAGATGCACAAAATAATTAAGCTTATCCTTAATTTATTTTGATCAATTTCAAATGGAAGGTTTCACTTGGCTTTGAACTTACTTTTCAACCCAGTTTATTTATTCTCTTTTTTTTCCCCCCTTAGAGACAATTCTAAATTACAAATGCAATTCAGAAATGAACAGCATTTGACACAGTTGAAACAATACTGTTAAGTGAAAATGTTTACACAACTTAAAATGTTTACCCACATTTTCTGCTAATGTGAATTCATAAATAGATTTGTTTTTATTCCAAAACTTCTCTTTTTTTTTGATGCAAACTTATTATTTAAAAAAAACAACCAAAACAAAAGCCCCTCTGCCAGCTCACTTGCTTTTAGTTCAGTGGGTGTGATTTTCATTATGAGTGTAGGGAATGTCACAACAAATTTGCTCATTTGAGATTTCTTAAAATAAGCATACAGAGAAAGTTTAAAACTTTAAGTAGGCATTTACATTTAAAAAAAACACCACCAAGTTAAATACTGAGAAAAAATGGCCTGCTTATTAAAAGGACATGCCTCATAAAGCCAATACTGGCTTTTTCCAGAGGGAAATATAATGGTACATGAATAGGAACTCATGTGGCAAAAATTATTTATTTATGTGAACACAAGAGAAAATTGTTTCTGGATAAAAATCTTCTCATTTACATATTCAAATATTCACTAACCTAACATTTTACCTTCAGAACAGTCTTGCATCAGAGCAAAAGCAGCATTATCAAGCCAGATGCACTCTGTGTTAACCTCTGTGGAAAATGTTTGTGTAAAGACAAACATTGACTTGTTCCAGAGAGAAACCAACAGTACTCACCAAGAAAGAACATTCAGTAGCTTGAAACCCTGGAGTTTACAAGACAACTCTCATCCCTCCTCATTCCACGCTGTACATCTGGATGTCTATCATAGTATTTCAAACTGTATATTGTCCCTGATATCAAAAAGCAAGAGGGAGGGAGCCATAGGTTGGACATCAAGTCAGATGGGATGATCAAATACACAGGCAGCTCAGAGTCATGCTTTCAGTGTGTGCCTCTGGGTTTCAGTTTGGAAAAAGACAGTTTTGCCTTCTGAGGATCTCTTCTTGTCAAGCCTAGAGCTACTTACTTTTTTTTTTTTTTTTTCTCTTATGTACAGAAAGTGTAAAAATAACTTACTTGTTTGGACCTCCTCACCCATCCCTCAGAAGGAGTGAAGCAGCTGCTTTCATGAGAAAGAAGCATCTCCCTGCCATGAGCATCCGCATTTTACAAGAGGGACTCGCATAAGGGAGTTAATTTTCTACAGTCTTTAAAAACCAAGCAACTTATCATAGCCAGCCACACTGTAAGAACTGGGCAGGGAAGACAAATATATTCATTTTTTACAGAGTTGAATTATGCTCATTAAGACCACATTTCTGCTTGCTAGAGAGTATTTGCATTGATATCTAATATTTCCTACATGTACTTACCACAAGTGAACATCTCAGCCTGTCCAAAACACAGGCATTAATTTTCCCTGCTTCCTGAGAGAGTTTGCTTTAAGAAGCTGACCTCTTATTAATGCTTGTGTGAGGGCTGTGCCTCTGTAGACCTTTTTTTTTTTTTTTTTTGGAGAAATACTTCTCCAGTGTTGTTGTTTATAGGAATAACCAGTCCGAGTTGTGCCCCCAATTCCCATCTGAGAGCTTGGATTTCATGAGGGTGAAGAAGAGGTCAGTAGAAGATACTGGCCTTGTTTCAAGATGGTTAACTAATAGGTACATGGGACTGCAGGTCTCCTGGGAGAGTATTAATGGCTGCAAATTGAGAAAGGATGAAATAGTTTCTTTCAACTACTCCATAGGGACAGGAGACATTTTCCAATGCAGAAACTTAAAAGGCTAAAGGTGAGATTGCAACTTCCCTTCTCTACTTGCTGGCTGACATTTCCTTAATTGGTGATCCAGAAGAGCTTTACATCTAAAGCTTCAGTTAGAGGAATCTTTCTTATAATTCATAGCGGGCTACCCAGTGCAGGAGAAAAGTACTTGGGAAAGAGAAGAAAAAGAAAGGAAAAATGTTGCCAAATGACTCATCAAGCTGGAATATCTACCACCCAGGACAGGGAGCAAGGTGAGGCATACATCTCCTATGTGCCACTTTCCAGGTGGGTAGAGGACATACATAAAGAAGGACTGGGTCCAAGGAGCTGGGAAGAAAGGAGGTGACCCCACCAAACTGAAGCAGTTGATGAAACCATGCCTCTGGGACTAGCACTCAGCAGGAGATGAACATCTTCATGGTCCCATATTCTGGAAATTCCCCATGGAAATATGTTCTGCTCATGCTTAGCTCTCCCTAATCCTAAAAGCAACTCCTCATTCTTGGGTTTCTCATCATAACAGCACTGTTGTCCCTCTGCTCTGACAGCAGAACATTTATCCAGCAGGGACTAGCAGTGAGCTAAGGAGGTGATCAGCCTAAAGGAGGTAAAGGAAGGGTTGGACAGCAGAGCAGATGCATGATAGAAATAATGGTTAAATAAGTGTAAATATATGTATATAATTGATTGAAGACTTTTGAATGCAGAAGTCTGTATTTGCAAGTGAAGGAAAGTAGAAATAGTTCTTCCAACATGCTGCTGGTTCTGGTGTTTCCACACTCTGCTTTAATTCATGAGTAGAAAAAAGAATCAAGTTGAGATTTTACTCAAAATAAAATAAATAATTATTTCTAAGCTCTTAGCCCTGCCTATTGCTCGCAAAACATAATCCAAACTTTGTGACAATGTTGATTGAGGTTTTCATCCACTAATGCCAAAGCAATCCATAGCAAAGCAGGAAATACATATTTGCTTTTAAAATGTAGAAGCCAAAACACTGATGCTGCCAATTGAAAGGTCCATTAAAGTGAAAACGAATGTTAATTTGTTTGTGTAAAGCCAAAGTGAAATTTAACAGAGAAAGTTGTGAAGCAGCATTTTCTGTCACTGGAACAAATAATCAGAAGCATGGAAACATGCTGGCTTGACATTATCAGAACAAGCTGGGCAAGGTGAAAAGATTTATCTTGACACATATTTGTGGGTGGATAATTTTGCTGAATGTATTTTCCGAGGGGAAACCATTTTTGACTTTTTTGTGAGGTTTCTACTTAATGAACCAGCAAGAAAGACCAGTCAAGGGCACTAGAGCAAGCCCTGAGCTACTGAGACTCCATACTCTGCTCTCTACAGCAGCCCTGGTACTATAGTTGTTTCTATTTGATTAGGAGATTTGTAGGCTTGTGGTTTGATGTTTGGTTTTTTTTTTCTTAAAATTTCTGGCTTGAGAGTTTTCACAGGCTAGGAGAGATCCAAGATGATGCTGCAGACCAAGAAATCCATGATTTAAAATAGATAAGCAACACCATTCTCACAGCATAGCACAAATCACAGCTTTTTCTACAGGAGGTGAATTTTCCAGCAATGGCATGTGTGTTTTTCCATCCTCTGGCTGCTGCTAAGTTCTCTAATTATTATTAACTTCACTAATTACAGCATTGGGCTGGACTCCCACACAGAAAAATGGTTACCAGTCTTGCAGCCATAAGTCAGGGAAAGAAGTGCCTTCCAAGGCACTGATGTGTAGCTCTGCACAAAGTGGTCATGTGAGCTGCTGCACTCAGAGCAAGGAAATGTGAGTTCAAAGCTGGCAGCTGTGAGGAGGGCACTGCCAGATAAATGTTCTTCTCCTTCTCCTGGGATAGTGCTCAGCAGTGAGCTGTGAAGGCAGGTCACATCCTCTGTCTGCAGATGTATGGCATGTGTCACAAGGTCACTGCCCTCGGGGATGTCTGGCAAAGAGAGAAAAAGGCAGTGAGAGAGCTGGGAGAGATGAACATCTGTCTTTTAGTGGAAATGAAGAGGGGGAAAGAATACTTAAGAAAAGAAGGGTAGAGAAAGAAAACTAGAGGTGAACCCAGCCAAATGATGAACTACATATTCTTCAAGTGGGCAAAGTAATTGTAGTTGCAAGGTTCTGCAATTAGCAAGAAGTCTTGAGGTTGCTGAGTCTTTCAGCTTTGCTTGGTGCAGCCATGGTGAGGAGGATCCAGATGGTTGTAATTGGTCTGGGATGTGCAGATGATGAATTGATTCTCTTCTGCAGAAAGGTGAACCATAACTTCTGGGTCTCAGAGCCTTGCACCTACTTGGAGCTCTTGATATGCTTGTTCCTTGAAGAAAATCCCTAAAATCCTGTATATTCCACTATGGGAGACACCAGCTCCTCTCTGGCTTTAAGGCTAAATAATGTGTCAGGGACTTTAGGCTTAGTCCACACATGTGCACTAATTTACTTTTTCATCATTCCAACAGCCTAATTCCCACACTGCACTGCTCACTCTGGAGAAGGTCAGGACCACTGTCACCACTGCAGTGTTGGAAAAGAGAAAAACAGTTTTGTCTGAGTCAGACTCAAATACTGCAAAACCTAGGAAGAAGACAAGTCCTGTAGACACCAATCCTGCTTGTTGGGCTTCAATATTGCCCTGGGCTCTGGACTATGTATGTGCAATAAGTAGAATCAGAGGAAAAATGCAGATCTGGTGTGGTTTAGAGCTGTAACTAGTAAAGTGAGACTGCAGCTGGAGTGTTTCAGCAGAGCTGTGGCTACACCAATCTCTGCTGGACCCGTTCTCCAAAGCAGAGCATCTCTCAGGAGCTGTTACAGCTTCACAGACTGCTCTTTAGGAAAGCAGGTGGGAACTGGGCTCTAGAAGATGCCTCGGGAAATTTCTCAGCTTCTCCAGAGACCTCCAATTCCTGCTGCTTCTGCTTGGTCCTTACCAACAGATTTTCCCAAGAAACCTCCCACCTGTTCTGCTCTTTTGTAAATCTGGCCCCTAAATGGGAACTCATCTCTTTCAGAAAATCTGCTATTAAAGGAGTGGAATGAAAGCATGAGAAGGTCCTTGATTGTTCCAGCAAGTTTGGGCCCATGCTGATTCATTTCTCTTCTCTATTTCCAGCAAACTGGCATGGTTCTAGAAATCAAGGTGAAACAGGGTCATGCACTTCACCACTGATGTAGCACAAAGAAAATACATGCAGTCCAAATAATAATTGAAGTCACACTCTCAGCTCTTAACTTACTTTAATTGACAATATCAAAGAATAAATTTCATTATCAGGCTCAGCAGGAAAAGCTAAGTTGGAGAGAGGTGGTTCTTTATTATTTCACATGGCTGTATATCACACATAATGTCTGGCAGAAAATAAAGTGTTGTAACTTGGAGGTAAATATTAATTTTTAGCTGAAAAGAAACTGTGTATATGCCCGCCCTAACCTTTTTTCAGCAATATGGCTTAGAATCTTAAGGTAAATATTCTAATTCTTAACTTCAAAGTAATTGATTCATTACAATTTCTGAGGAGGATTGTGTTTTCATTCACACATAAAAAATAACACCACATTTCAGAGAAAAACCACAACCGTTTCCTATAGGATCTAGTGTAAGAGATGGGATGGTACCAGACCAATTAAAATCTGCTAAAGAGTTCACTGTTGAACCCAAAGTTGTTCTTGTAGGATCCCCATGCTTTTTGTGTAGCATTTTGGATCTTTAAACACCTTGATCTTTTCAAGTGAATATGCTCTAACACATGAGAAGGACACTGACCTCAAAAAAGATGGATCCTGAGA
>VYZU01060887.1:452-27338 GCA_013401355.1 Ceyx cyanopectus
AAAAAAAAAGAAAAATCTCTAGCTTCACAATTTTGAAAATGGTTTTTGGAAATGATAAGGGCATCTAAGTTAACATTAGGAGGAGGGAAGGTACAGTGGATGGAGAAAGGAATAAATGACAGCCAACACCTCATGCAAATCAGAACAAGGAAATCATAATTAGCAATACACACAACAGATGAAAAGACACTTGGACATTACTGGTGAGCAAATCTGTCCACAGTTGTAGCTGCATATATCAGCCTATACAGATCCATACCAAAAGTATAGATATGAATAAGACTTTGTATTCCCAAGCAGGGATTCTCTTCTACCTTTTGTCCTTCTGGGTGGGCCAACTCTGCAGCCACTGCTGGTGAAACACTCATCCCACCACAGCCTGAAGAGCTGACAGCTACAGCAGCATTAGGGCTACAGGGCATGAAAACAAAACAAACCCAAACAATACCCTCAACTGATTGCAGAAAAGTAGGAGGCCTTCCCCAGGGATGGGCTGGTTAACTATCCTCAGGCTGTGAATGAACCCTGAATGTCCAGCAGTGGTGTAAGAAGCCAAGGAACCTGAAGGTTTAAGTGATACCTTCCAAGTAGACAACTGTCAGGTGCACAACAGTGTGTGTCTGTTATTAACAGAATGCATCTAGAACCTCTACAGAGAGGCTGAAGTGCTGACTGAAGTTTGTTTAGAAGATGGGTTTTGAAATTGCTGGGAACTGGCTGTTCTTCAAACAAGATGATTCAATTTGCTTCCTTTGAATGCCATTTGATCTCTGGGCTTTTCTCTGCCCATACTGCAGCTGCAAGGCTATACCAAGCTCAGCAGCTGAAGCACAAGCCTACGTGCACCCAGGACCTTCTGGAGGCCTTTCCAGGGTGTGCCATCAGCTCCCTTACTACCTTCACACCAGGCATAAAACCTGTATTCAGTCATCACTGATAAGCACGGAGCACCTCATGATCCTTCAAAGTAGAGAACCTTGGTTTTGAGGTTGTACTTGAGAAGGCAGGAGGGGAAGGGCAGTCAAAGAAGTTAAACTATTGACACTACTGCTATCTGTTTGGGGTTCCCCCCCCCCCAAAAATAAACCAACAATAGCAAACACAGGAGGCTCATGGGCTGACTGGAAGAAATAAATAACTAGCTTGAAGTATATTATATGCTTAGGCTTCCTAAGACTTTTCTCATAATAGAAGAATACAAGACAACTTGTATTATTTCTATTTTGAACACTGTAAAATGAGCAAGCAAGGGATTACTGCAAGAGCTGCAGTTATTAAAAATGCATTATTTCCCTATTAACAATTCAGAACAGATGCCAGAGATCGTTTTGACTAGAATAAAACCACTGGAGTGAATAAAACATCCAGCAAATCAGAGATGCTCCAGATTTCACTGTAGTGCATTCATTAATTGCTTCTTTCAGAGCAAATTTAATTTTTAATTCTGGGCTACAAAATTAATCCCTCAGCGTATTTTCTAAATAAAGCCTCAAAACTGAAGTTAGACTGAAGCATCCATTTCTGTTAGCTTTGCTCTTAATTATATCTATTTATAATTTGATAAATGGGAAGACTAAAAGCTACATTTAATACTATTAAGTGTACGTGGAAATGTAAAGCCCTGTCTTGTCAGCATTCTAGGGGCTGGTTTTCACTCACAGAAGGGTTCCCACAGACAGGGTGTTGACAAAAACAGGTGCATATTCTGTACTTGTCTCAGAGCTGACAGATGCAGTGAAGTCAAGTTGCAACCAACAGTTTGGACACAACAGCTCATGGGTAAACCAAACCAATTCCTGACATAAGAGTCTGGCTCTAACACATCATCACGGGAGTGTAGGACACTACCTGGGATGGCATTGTCCTGACCATGGTCTGGTTCAGTCACCCCTTGTCCTGTCCTCTCCTAGAAGAGACCAACTGCATCTTGTCCATACTCTCTGATTAAGGAGTTTAAGACAGCATGAGCTGTGAGACTTCTCCAGGCTGACCAGCCCTTGTTCTCTCAGCCTCTCCACACATCATGTGCTCTGGCCCCGTGACACCTTGGCAGCCCTTTGCTGGCCTTAATTCTGATGTCTTTCACAAAGCCAGATACTCCACAGGAGCTTTCACAGAAGGGAGTTTACACTTAGGTAACAACTTGTGTGTCAGGCTGGGAGAATGAGGCAAAAGGAGAAGAAGGCTGTATGTAAGCCCTGAACCCCATTATCTAATCACACAAAAGAAAAAGGAGGGCAGCACAGATCACATGCTGCTGGTGGACCTAGACAGGTTAGCTGGGAGAGGGGATGAGAGAGATGTAAAGCACATTATGTTACCTGGTAGCCAGCCACAGACCCATTGATCACTCCATTTCCATTAGGAAAATGAGCAATACTACTATAATAGGAACTGTTGGAAATTCCCATATCTCCACCAATTCTACCTGAATTATGGCTATTTATGTACACACAGTTGGAGAGCTTGAGACCAAAGCTTCCTTGATAGCAAACAAGGTCAATCGTGAGTTCCTTCAGACATCCCAGTCCTTAAACAAAACTTACAGAGTATGTTTGGGCATCATACAAATCTGCATGTTGTTTTATGTAGTAGCACTCTAAAAATTGTACATGCTTTACAGATCCAGCCACACATAAAGCATCATATTTTTTTTTCTAGACAAAGACAAAAAAAGCTAGAGAAGTTCAGGGGTTTTTAGCACATTGTTATGCTGCTAAAGGGTTTTAATTACAGAACAAATACTATCTATAAAATTAATACCCTATATGGAGCAAGATACTGAAACAATCAAGAAACAACTTTTTTTCCCATCCACATCCCCATAGGAAGATGCCTAAAAAGTCCTTAAACTTAAAGCATTATAAACTGAAGGAAAAATAAAAGCCTCATTAGAAAGCAAGTGGGGAATCTAATAGTGTTGTGGGCCCCCTCCTCACTGAAGGAATACAAAGTTGTCTTTCAACTCAACTATGGATTTACTACCACCAAATAAAATGAAGAGCTCGGATGGGAAAAAAAAAGCAAACTTACAAACAAATGCTGCAATGTAAAACATAAGGATGAATC
Organism: Ceyx cyanopectus; assembly: GCA_013401355.1. NCBI lineage: Eukaryota > Metazoa > Chordata > Aves > Coraciiformes > Alcedinidae > Ceyx > Ceyx cyanopectus. The sequence goes on from VYZU01060887.1 coordinate 3,522, forward strand.
CAAACATGCAGGGCTAGACACACTAAGAGATGAAAGATTCAAATCAGAAATATGTTTATGCATTTACAGATTTAGGATTCACTGTTTGNTACTTTGATTATCTGTCCTTTGATGCTTCTGTAAGATGACTGTTTAAAATAAACACTGGCACAGACAATGGATTCTACTAAGATGTGTAATTACTGCTCTCCACATTCGATCAAAGAGAACTTGGAAAACACTTACTAAAGACATCTATGTTAAATGAAGTTTTATTAGCCCGAAAACACATACTTTGATTCTATTCAGGGCATCAAGGGCCTGCATCTATTTAAAAATGCCCCACTTCCAGTCAAATGCAAAGGCAGTGCTGAGCCTGTTGCAGCTCTGTGTCTTTAACCTTTCATGTGCCACTGCACAGGGCTTCCCTCACATGCCATGGTGAGACATTCAGGGGTTAACAAAAGCACTGCTCAGAGCAGCACCAATGTCCTACACAAATGACACCAACTTTTCAATAGGCATGGAATGTGAGAAGTAAGCTACACTGGGTTGCTCTGAGCTACCTGCTCTAGTGGGAGGTGTCTAACTATGGCAGGGGGGTTGGAAAGAGAAGGTCCCTTCCAACCCAAACCATTCTATGATTCTATAACTAGCTTCTTCCTACCTTTCAAAGAGTTTGGGGTGTGCCTCTTAAAGCACATGAAATTCATTTGACTGCATAATTCAAGAGTACCTGAGAGAAACAAACAGAACTATCCTATGGGATGTTAAAAATTTTAATATGTTTTTCTAATANTCACGGGAGTGTAGGACACTACCTGGGATGGCATTGTCCTGACCATGGTCTGGTTCAGTCACCCCTTGTCCTGTCCTCTCCTAGAAGAGACCAACTGCATCTTGTCCATACTCTCTGATTAAGGAGTTTAAGACAGCATGAGCTGTGAGACTTCTCCAGGCTGACCAGCCCTTGNCAGCTAGCTGGGAATGGTACAATGGAGCTGGACAGCAAAACTGGTGCAGAGTATTTAAAGACCTACGACACAAGGAAAAACACAAAGTCAAAACACCAAGTGTTTAGGAAGGGGCTTTTTAGGGAGAAGCAGGTGCTAATAGGTATATTTGAAACTCATGATAACTTTGAATGAAATTTGATATACAGCTGTCAATTCTGAATCCCAGGAAATAAAAGAGGGGAATAGTCCCATGGTTTAAATATACACATTGAGAATGACAGTGATGAACTGTTGCAATGAAGAATCAAAGTTTTGACACAAGATTAAGATAAAATGCCAATTTAAGACTTTGCTTTTGCCTTGCCATGCAGAACAAAGGCAAAAGCTAAACACTGAGGGTTAAAATCCCTATGGAAATGAAGCTTTGGATTTGCACCTTACTCTGCACCAGTCAGGCTGTTTCTTTGTTCATGGAATTACAAACACAGTGCTTAAACATGAGGAGGAATAATGTGATGAACATGGACAAAAGCTTTCTTTGAGCCCAGCAATTAGAAATATATTGCAATATGCCACTTATAAATTTAAAGGACTTTAGTTTCACCCAAGTCTTAAACAATGTGCTGAAATGTGCAATATTAACATAATTGCTGTCATTTGTTCAAAGCATGGGGGAAAAAAAAAGNATTCTGATGTCTTTCACAAAGCCAGATACTCCACAGGAGCTTTCACAGAAGGGAGTTTACACTTAGGTAACAACTTGTGTGTCAGGCTGGGAGAATGAGGCAAAAGGAGAAGGCTGTATGTAAGCCCTGAACCCCATTATCTAATCACACAAAAGAAAAAGGAGGGCAGCACAGATCACATGCTGCTGGTGGACCTAGACAGGTTAGCTGGGAGAGGGGATGAGAGAGATGTAAAGCACATTATGTTACCTGGTAGCCAGCCACAGACCCATTGATCACTCCATTTCCATTAGGAAAATGAGCAATACTACTATAATAGGAACTGTTGGAAATTCCCATATCTCCACCAATTCTACCTGAATTATGGCTATTTATGTACACACAGTTGGAGAGCTTGAGACCAAAGCTTCCTTGATAGCAAACAAGGTCAATCGTGAGTTCCTTCAGACATCCCAGTCCTTAAACAAAACTTACAGAGTATGTTTGGGCATCATACAAATCTGCATGTTGTTTTATGTAGTAGCACTCTAAAAATTGTACATGCTTTACAGATCCAGCCACACATAAAGCATCATATTTTTTTTTCTAGACAAAGACAAAAAAAGCTAGAGAAGTTCAGGGGTTTTTAGCACATTGTTATGCTGCTAAAGGGTTTTAATTACAGAACAAATACTATCTATAAAAATAATAACCTATATGGAGCAAGATACTGAAACAATCAAGAAACAACTTTTTTTTCCCATCCACATCCCCATAGGAAGATGCCTAAAAAGTCCTTAAACTTAAAGCATTATAAACTGAAGGATGCTTAGCTACAGCCTCTAGTTTTTGTTGGCTTTCTTCTCACCAAGTTTCATAGGGTAACACTGTTGCACACACAGGGTTTTTTTATGCCCTTCTACATTTTAATGCCATTTTTTACTCCTGTCTGGCATTTTAAGGGTTTGCAGATCCTGGAAACTCTTGGCACTGGTTGTTACTTGCTCCTCATCTTTCAGATCCTTTTTCTACTACGTTTTTCTTTGGCAGGCTGTTTCTGATAGAAAGTTTTTNTTATTAGCCCGAAAACACATACTTTGATTCTATTCAGGGCATCAAGGGCCTGCATCTATTTAAAAATGCCCCACTTCCAGTCAAATGCAAAGGCAGTGCTGAGCCTGTTGCAGCTCTGTGTCTTTAACCTTTCATGTGCCACTGCACAGGGCTTCCCTCACATGCCATGGTGAGACATTCAGGGGTTAACAAAAGCACTGCTCAGAGCAGCACCAATGTCCTACACAAATGACACCAACTTTTCAATAGGCATGGAATGTGAGAAGTAAGCTACACTGGGTTGCTCTGAGCTACCTGCTCTAGTGGGAGGTGTCTAACTATGGCAGGGGGGTTGGAAAGAGAAGGTCCCTTCCAACCCAAACCATTCTATGATTCTATAACTAGCTTCTTCCTACCTTTCAAAGAGTTTGGGGTGTGCCTCTTAAAGCACATGAAATTCATTTGACTGCATAATTCAAGAGTACCTGAGAGAAACAAACAGAACTATCCTATGGGATGTTAAAAATTTTAATATGTTTTTCTAATACTTTTTTTTTTTTTTTAAACCTTAATTTACTATTCTTCTTACATCGAATTGTAACATGAGATGTCTCTTCAGAAATAAGTGGTGGGTGGACCATATCTACTCTTACCTGTACTCTGAGTGTGTGGCAGGGACAGCTAGCTGGGAATGGTACAATGGAGCTGGACAGCAAAACTGGTGCAGAGTATTTAAAGACCTACGACACAAGGAAAAACACAAAGTCAAAACACCAAGTGTTTAGGAAGGGGCTTTTTAGGGAGAAGCAGGTGCTAATAGGTATATTTGAAACTCATGATAACTTTGAATGAAATTTGATATACAGCTGTCAATTCTGAATCCCAGGAAATAAAAGAGGGGAATAGTCCCATGGTTTAAATATACACATTGAGAATGACAGTGATGAACTGTTGCAATGAAGAATCAAAGTTTTGACACAAGATTAAGATAAAATGCCAATTTAAGACTTTGCTTTTGCCTTGCCATGCAGAACAAAGGCAAAAGCTAAACACTGAGGGTTAAAATCCCTATGGAAATGAAGCTTTGGATTTGCACCTTACTCTGCACCAGTCAGGCTGTTTCTTTGTTCATGGAATTACAAACACAGTGCTTAAACATGAGGAGGAATAATGTGATGAACATGGACAAAAGCTTTCTTTGAGCCCAGCAATTAGAAATATATTGCAATATGCCACTTATAAATTTAAAGGACTTTAGTTTCACCCAAGTCTTAAACAATGTGCTGAAATGTGCAATATTAACATAATTGCTGTCATTTGTTCAAAGCATGGGGGAAAAAAAAAGGCTTTATGACACAAAAAGATATTCTGCACCCCAGATCACAATGGTGGTTTTAAAACCAAGGAAGAGTCACAAAACAAGACAAGGCATTGCATCTGAAGTACAGCTTACAAATATTTAAGCAACACACAGTACACTCTTCAGCATTTTTAATGTTTGTGCCAGGAAACATTAAACAAAGTTTAGCACAGTAAGTCCTCCATGATAAAACCACTTAATCACATTTTTAAGATCCAGCATTCTTCTAGGAAATAACAAATTTAATCAATATTTCCTAGCTCGTGGAGTGTGCACACAAAGAATGAGCCATTAAAATGAAAATCCTCATTTGACTTGAAAGCATCCAAAACAACTATTAATAGGGAGTGTGTATATGTACACATTTGCACTGGATTTCCCTCTCCACTTCTGCTTGGCATCTTGGCAAATGTTTCATGAGATTGATTTCGATTCTTCTCCATCCCCAAGGCTTAAAGTGAATCCTTTGAGGTCACTTTCTTGTAAGATCAGAGCAGTTAAGCGAAAAAAAAGTCAGGCTTTGTTCAGAAAAGAGTCAGTTACTAATCCTTTATTAAAAAAAAACCCAACAAGGTCAGCCTGTTCTGATTTCTGCTGCCAACAGTGTGTCAGCAACTGCCTTGCCAAGATGAGTTGGATTTTCTGTTTAAAGATAGCAGCTGAGGGCAACTCTTAGGAAGTACTTTGGCTTTTGGAAACAGAAGTGCAGCACAATCCAGTCAGAAGGCAGATTGCCATCATGGGACATACCCTGCTAACACCACAGCACTAACTGGTGGCACCTTCAAACCACTTGGAAAGAGAACCAGAACAATTCTAAAGGAAGATGGACAATGTTACTGAAAACGTTGATGGACCATGATAGAAGCAGTTAGAACACACAAAAGCTGTATTTTCCAACACAAAAAAAACCCAAATGATAGTCACAGAAGTTGCTCCACACAATTCACAGCAGCAGGGCAGCACTTTCTCAGTGTGCATTGCATTAGTCTCACATCGGGTAGGGGAACTGATCACTCGGCTGAAATCGCTTCGTCCTGCTTTGGGAATACCTGATTTTGTCCAGCAGAAGCAAAAGGAGGAAATTAGTATGAGTCAGAGATTCCCTTCCCACCACTCCTTTTTCCATACAAACCTCTCTATTCTCATTAATAGTACCTGGTTGGTTTTTTTTCAGAGAATAACCCAGTAAATGCACGAAAGACTGTCTGGATTCAGTTCTGCTCAACAAAGCATTTAAAGCAGAGCTTGCTCTTGGCTATTCCATCTAGACTCTACCCATACATGTGTCCTCCTTTTGCTTCNTTCCTACCTTTCAAAGAGTTTGGGGTGTGCCTCTTAAAGCACATGAAATTCATTTGACTGCATAATTCAAGAGTACCTGAGAGAAACAAACAGAACTATCCTATGGGATGTTAAAAATTTTAATATGTTTTTCTAATACTTTTTTTTTTTTTTTAAACCTTAATCTACTATTCTTCTTACATCGAATTGTAACATGAGATGTCTCTTCAGAAATAAGTGGTGGGTGGACCATATCTACTCTTACCTGTACTCTGAGTGTGTGGCAGGGACAGCTAGCTGGGAATGGTACAATGGAGCTGGACAGCAAAACTGGTGCAGAGTATTTAAAGACCTACGACACAAGGAAAAACACAAAGTCAAAACACCAAGTGTTTAGGAAGGGGCTTTTTAGGGAGAAGCAGGTGCTAATAGGTATATTTGAAACTCATGATAACTTTGAATGAAATTTGATATACAGCTGTCAATTCTGAATCCCAGGAAATAAAAGAGGGGAATAGTCCCATGGTTTAAATATACACATTGAGAATGACAGTGATGAACTGTTGCAATGAAGAATCAAAGTTTTGACACAAGATTAAGATAAAATGCCAATTTAAGACTTTGCTTTTGCCTTGCCATGCAGAACAAAGGCAAAAGCTAAACACTGAGGGTTAAAATCCCTATGGAAATGAAGCTTTGGATTTGCACCTTACTCTGCACCAGTCAGGCTGTTTCTTTGTTCATGGAATTACAAACACAGTGCTTAAACATGAGGAGGAATAATGTGATGAACATGGACAAAAGCTTTCTTTGAGCCCAGCAATTAGAAATATATTGCAATATGCCACTTATAAATTTAAAGGACTTTAGTTTCACCCAAGTCTTAAACAATGTGCTGAAATGTGCAATATTAACATAATTGCTGTCATTTGTTCAAAGCATGGGGGAAAAAAAAAGGCTTTATGACACAAAAAGATATTCTGCACCCCAGATCACAATGGTGGTTTTAAAACCAAGGAAGAGTCACAAAACAAGACAAGGCATTGCATCTGAAGTACAGCTTACAAATATTTAAGCAACACACAGTACACTCTTCAGCATTTTTAATGTTTGTGCCAGGAAACATTAAACAAAGTTTAGCACAGTAAGTCCTCCATGATAAAACCACTTAATCACATTTTTAAGATCCAGCATTCTTCTAGGAAATAACAAATTTAATCAATATTTCCTAGCTCGTGGAGTGTGCACACAAAGAATGAGCCATTAAAATGAAAATCCTCATTTGACTTGAAAGCATCCAAAACAACTATTAATAGGGAGTGTGTATATGTACACATTTGCACTGGATTTCCCTCTCCACTTCTGCTTGGCATCTTGGCAAATGTTTCATGAGATTGATTTCGATTCTTCTCCATCCCCAAGGCTTAAAGTGAATCCTTTGAGGTCACTTTCTTGTAAGATCAGAGCAGTTAAGCGAAAAAAAAGTCAGGCTTTGTTCAGAAAAGAGTCAGTTACTAATCCTTTATTAAAAAAAAACCCAACAAGGTCAGCCTGTTCTGATTTCTGCTGCCAACAGTGTGTCAGCAACTGCCTTGCCAAGATGAGTTGGATTTTCTGTTTAAAGATAGCAGCTGAGGGCAACTCTTAGGAAGTACTTTGGCTTTTGGAAACAGAAGTGCAGCACAATCCAGTCAGAAGGCAGATTGCCATCATGGGACATACCCTGCTAACACCACAGCACTAACTGGTGGCACCTTCAAACCACTTGGAAAGAGAACCAGAACAATTCTAAAGGAAGATGGACAATGTTACTGAAAACGTTGATGGACCATGATAGAAGCAGTTAGAACACACAAAAGCTGTATTTTCCAACACAAAAAAAACCCAAATGATAGTCACAGAAGTTGCTCCACACAATTCACAGCAGCAGGGCAGCACTTTCTCAGTGTGCATTGCATTAGTCTCACATCGGGTAGGGGAACTGATCACTCGCCTGAAATCGCTTCGTCCTGCTTTGGGAATACCTGATTTTGTCCAGCAGAAGCAAAAGGAGGAAATTAGTATGAGTCAGAGATTCCCTTCCCACCACTCCTTTTTCCATACAAACCTCTCTATTCTCATTAATAGTACCTGGTTGGTTTTTTTTCAGAGAATAACCCAGTAAATGCACGAAAGACTGTCTGGATTCAGTTCTGCTCAACAAAGCATTTAAAGCAGAGCTTGCTCTTGGCTATTCCATCTAGACTCTACCCATACATGTGTCCTACTCCAACCTTCCTAGGTTCCAATAAATCAAAGCAACAAAGACGAAATTTCTCCCTACGATCTCCTGTTGCTTATCTGCAGTTAAGGTCAATACTCACCTCCTGCACAAGACTGGTTAGGAGCTCAACTGCTTTGAGTTTCTTTTCAAAGTTGCAGTAGAAATGCAAGATTCCAGTCAACTTGATAGCAAATAAACCTTTAAGGATGATTTAAGATTAACTGCAGAGCACAGCTACTTCGGCACTGACACAAGTCAAATGACTAAACTGATGAATGCTTCTGCTGGTAATTTCAGTTTCTGAAACATTACCACAAAGTCCCAGTGGACATGGAAGCTCTGCAATTTCCTGCTTCCAGAACAAGGTCCATCCAGCTTTCCCCAGGCACTCACGGATGGGTAACAACTGGGCAATTTTCAAAGAAAGTTCTTTTGAAAACAAACTGATTAGTAAAACCAGAACCAGTTCTAACCCAAAACCTTGAAATCACATCTCCCTCGGGGTACCAACATAACTCAAACTGTTTCTCTCACTTCTGTATAAATTGCATTATATTTGCCATTAGAAACCATTTTATCAACACTTTCACATGAATGGAAATTCCTGTTCTTTTTCAGTACTGGAGTCTTGCTTTGATGTACAAATACACAGAAATAGATTACTGGTCATCACATAAAGCTACAGCTGTATTTTCTTCCTCCCATTTTCTCTTACAACCACCAACGCATCTCCCAGTCTCATAGAATATTTTCTCAATACTGGTTTTAAAACAACCTGGGAGAACAGAATACCAGGCTATTAATTTGGAATAACTTTTGCTATTTTACTGCTTCCAAAACCTCTCCTTAGTGGGCTGGTAGTCACCATCCTGCTCCTGGCAGCTACCAGCTGGTGCAAATCTCTATCCATCCATCCATCCATCCATCCATCCATCCATCCATCCATCCATCCATCCATCCATCGCCTACAGAAAGCCTACCCTCCTAACTTGGAATAACCCAGGATTTATTACAGGACATGATATCCAACCCTTTTTTAGTTTGCCACTGTTTAATTTCAAGCATGTATAAACCTGGGGGAAGGTTGACAGCATTATTAAATCATCACTGCCTTAGAACTCCTTCCTAATGAGTTTACCAGCTTTCAAACACAAGAGACTGAGAGACTTAATACAAGTCTATTGGTACAGGACCACAGCTAGCATAAATCTTGTCTTTTTATAAAGTTAATGCTGTGGCTGATAACGGGACCCTACTAGGTAAGTTTGTTCATCTTAACTGCTGCCCTTTCCTACAGCCATATGACTTCATCTGTTATTCCTCTTCTTTGTAAGCAGTAACAATCTGCTCACCTCCATCTGCCAGTACTCTTCCTTTTCTTCGGCACCCTGAGGTGCTTTGTTCCAGTGACCACGTGCAAGCACTAGGAAAAACTGATCCTAGCACAGCCTCCTACCCTGCTTCAGGCACCCTGTGTACCTGGTGCTAGGTAACACAAGCCTTTTCAAAATTAGCTTGCAAATAGCAGAAGTGGTAGACAAGTTAATCACCTCTATAATCCCATTCACTTCGATATCATCTGAGGTTGCTAAGAATGAATTGTTTGACTGAATAAAAAAATAAATGAACTAATAAAGCACCGAGAAACGGAAGCATTCCTAGCATGATTATTTTACAAGTTGAAATTTTTCTTTCTTCCATCTATCCAGAGTTATGGCTACAGCTGAGATTAGAAAAGACTATGGTTAAAAATGACTAAAGACTGTCCTCTTGTTTAATAAGTAACCATGTCCTTAATGAGAAGCCAAAATTGAAATATAATCCAACAGATCTCTGAAGAGCTGGTGAACAATAAAAGTCACAAAAACATAGACTCACAGTGAGTCCAGCTAAAAGTTTGCTTATTAACATGCTAGAAAGGCTTTAGAATCAACACACTGACAGCCCAAAAGGCAACTTGACTTTTTGAAACTCACCCCAGCAGAGAAAACAGATACTATTATATGACAAACTATGTCATCTCCACACAGTCCAAGTTTGCTGTAGCTCTCAGTGGCCATGTCTGCTAAAGGTGATTTATGTTCCTATGGTTCTGACATCAAAGATAGTCCTTTCACTACTCAGATCTTCACCCAAAACACACAGGACAGCACGCCTTTCAATTTTGAACTAGCACTGAAAAAAAATATATTTTTTAATTTTTTAATTCAATTCTTCCCATTTTATGTCCAACAGTCTGTAGCTTAGTGTGTCAAAGACAGACTGTGGTGGCATATAGCAAATGATCTATTTTTTCCCCAGTGTTCTTATTAACTACAGTCTTTTCCTTACACACTTTTTCATATTGCAAGTAAAAGTTAAATGCTGTTATTGCATTTATGGGTGCATTTGTAAAATCCTTACAGTATTTAGCAGAGGTCACACTACAGAATGCTATCATAGATACCATAAAGCAGTATAGCCTTATGTGCTAGACCTGCTGTGTTGCCTCCCTCCTCATATAACCTAGCTAAAAGCACTGTAGGATAAGATTTCTTCTGAATAAAAATTAATAGTCTCACTAGACATAAGGATGCTCAATAAAATCTGCAGCTCTGAGACTGGCACATGCAGGCTAGAGTACAGACCACTGAATTTTGCTCAAGAATTCAGAAAATGTGGTGGTCATCAAAATCATTAAAAAATTTAAAAGCATGTAAAAGCACTTGCATATGCTGCAGTATAAATGCAAAATGATAGGTTCTAGTTTTGAGTAAGACTACCCTTTTTCTATTGCCAGTTACCCTTTATGCATTTCCAGCTAAAAATCCACAGATGGATTTTCCAGAATGCTGTCATTGACCTCCATCCAGAGGGTCTTAAAATAATTATCACCCCTTGGAAGACTAAAAGCAGCACTGTCACAGCACACTAAATGAGAAACATCAGTTATTTTAACCCCATTATAGAATACAATGCATACTAATATTTTGTAATAATTATTTTAAAAATAATGGTTATAAACTTGTTTGGTTTCATGCAAATGAAGCACAGCCCCACAGGAATAGGCAGGATGGAATTCTTTTGCACCCCAGCCAAAACAGTTTGTAGGAGGCCTCCAGTACTGGGTTAGCTGTAAGTAGGGTGAATTTAATTAAAAGTATTAATATGTAGATACTTATAATTATGAACATTTCTTTCCCTTTTGATTAAGTCTTACTACAAAACCACCCATTGTGAAGGGTGATGTACAATAATTTACTGTACACACAAAAAGCACTTGTACCATTTGTGCTTATTGACACTTCAAAATCTGTAGAAAAAAACCCACAGAGTCCAACACCAGAAATAAAAACAGAGAAATATGAATGTGAGAATGACAGGAGGACTAAAATCCTTTGGATTAAATCAGAAAATTGATAGATTCACTGCATCTTTTCCATATTTGGGACCCAGAATTTCTCAAGAAGCTCAGCTCACACTACAAAACACAGCCACATTTGTAATTTCACAAAGCAACAATCATAGTAACACCAGTTCTACAAAGTGACATCTGTATATATTGGATTTGAAGCTCATGAAAGCAGGAAAATAGTCATGTATAAAGAATGAAATTACATAGATATGGCACAGGAGATTTACAGCAAGGAAAATCCTATTACTTAAAACAATGACCCAACAACATATGTTCTACTCAGTGCAGCATCTGAAAAAACACTTTTCCTAATCCTAGTAGTCTGACATCGTTTAGCTTTTTTTTTTTTTAGAACAGCAATCTACCTTTTTACTTTATTTCTAAGATGCAAAAAGAAAAAAAAAAAGACTTTTTTTTGTAAAAAGCAGAAGTCCTTAGTATATGTATTATTAGAACATTGACAGATTTATAGCATTCCTGTTTACATTTCAAAACCTACTCATGAGTTCAAGAGCTGCTGTATTTAACTGTTTAATATATGTTTGCAATATTCATAACAGATCAGTTTTAAATAAAATGAAGATTTTGTATATACAAATTCTAGAAAGTAAGTTCTAAAAAAGCCCTTAGGCTTTATTTTCCTTCTTTTCAACTATCAGCATCAACTTGCTTAAATAAGAGGTAAAACACAGAATTATAGAAGGTATAGTTCACATCTTGCTTTCTACAGCAATGTGCTGAGACATGCAAGGTACCAAACACATAAACAGTCGTAGAGAAAAACACTGTACAAAATGGTTCTCTAAATAAGACTGTAGCATCACTGTTAAAGAAAGTAACCCCAGAGATTAAATCTTCTTTAACACCACATGATAATCACTGTAAGAAATTCTGCACTCTGCTTAGAGTTACAAAATCCCCAAATCCCACAGCTCACATTAATATGGAGCCTAACACAAGTATGACTACTTCTCTGTGGAATAGAGATATTCAGTGTGATATTTAAAGCTGATCCACATATACCTGGAAGGTTACAACCTGTTTTCCAAGTTCACTTTCCTTATATCAACTCCCTGTGTGCAGCTCCAAGTTTATTTTTATTTTAATACACTTCAACGCAACCATTCACAACATTACCATTAAACAAAAGGCTGAGGAAAACTTCAGAGCAGATTCCAATGCTCTTCCACCATTCATTTGGAGAAGTTTGTTCTTGAATGGTTGAAATTCCTCTGCCTGAGTGTGGGCAGTGCTACCCGACGTGAAGCAGATTTACTCTAATTAGTTAAAATAATGAACAAGGCTACAGATGCCAACTGCATCTTCCTAATGTACCATCCTCTGGCAAACCTGAATTGAACTCTAACAGGAGAGGCTCTCTGACCCGGGTTCAGAAATGCAAACAGCACGCACAGCCATTTCAGACCAGCACATTACAAGTGTGTGACTGATGGTGACTGGTAGAGGACAAGGTAACTGCACTCTTGTGTCTGTTTGGTTGGGGATTTTTATCCCTAAGTGGAACAAACTGCAGTGTGGTTTAGGAGAAAGCTGGCACTAAGGGTCATGTGGGACCACTAGAATTCAGCTGCATAAACCCACCCAGTGTGTTTTCCACATCTGCCCTGATGCTGACACGAGCAGCAGATGCAAACTTTAGCATTGTCTGTTCCGTGGCTACAAGTGGAGACCCGCTCGGCTCTTCTGCCCAGCCTGCCAGCTCGGGCAAGGAGCTGCTGCCCTGCATTAAATGAATGAAATATTCAACTCCTGCTGTGCAGACTACAAGGTCTGAGAAACTGCTCAAGTAAACAAATCAGCAATTAATACATCTTTAGGTTTTCATCAAGCATATGCACAACAACAACAGAACCACAGCAATATTTTGCCTTACTGATATTTCATTAAATATCCTTCTATTAGCATTTACGTATTTAAAAGACAGATTACAATTTAATATGACAAAGCATTCAAACACAAAATGGAAGAGAGATTCTTGACTCATCACAGACAGAATTCCTAGCACCCTTCACTGCTTCTTGTATGTATATTGGGGGTTTTCTTGTTGCTATTTTTTTTACTGCTCGATATAACTTATTAACTTCATTAGGTTACATTATTAAATACTCATATGCATAAATACAATCATCATCTATGCATTTCTAATATAGAGATCATTCATCTGCCAAAATGGTAACACCCTCAAAATGGTTCGTGGAAAGAAACCTACCAAACAATAAACTGATAACTACTCCCACTTCTGGAATCCTCAACACAGATATCAGAGACGTGATGACAGATGAAGAAGGAAAAGGTACTCACAAATAACACCTTCTGCAAGCCATCCTTGAATGTGTTGTGGATTTGGTATTTATATTTTCTTTCACGCAATCTGAGGTAGAAAAGCTCTTTCTTAAGGACCAAAAAAAAAAATAAATCTCACATTCACAGCTTTTGCGTGCTCATTCAAGATAAGCCACGGTGGAACATCACAGATAAGTACACTGGTGATGTAACCAGCATCAAACGCTGCATCAGATAAACCCAAAGGCTCTACAGGGTTATATTTTGCAAAGCCAAAAGGTTTTTCCCAGAGAGGAGGTTTAGCAAGCAGATACCAGCCACACTGCTTTCACGTTCCTGGTAAGCTTGCTTTCTGCTTCCAGAAGTCCAAATCTGTATTTATTATTAAACTTCATCAGCAAGAAAAAACCAATATGCTTTCTCATTTGCTATTTAGACTGATATAAAAAAGCACCAAATGTTGCATTTTCGAACGCACCATCTCTGTATGAACACTGTAGTACAGTCCAAACCAAGAAAAGGCCATTGGTCCTTTTATCTCCATGGCAACAGCAGCATCTGTGAAGACGAGCCGTATTCCCTCTTCACTGCAAAGTCAATTTATAGTCACATACTATGACATAAACTGATAAGACAGCAGAACTAATCAGCAGCTCAGAGAAACAGGAACCGAAGTACCAGATTAAGCCCCTGCTCAACAGAACGTACCTCTGTGTACAGTGTTGCTCATGTGAAAATTAGCAAACCAAAGCAAGCTGTTCCTTTGAGATGATCCAGGTTGGGAATTTGTGAACTTTCCAGTTTAGCTAACAAGGATAGTTGCTGAATATTTTATAAAATGTGCTTCTTGTGCAAATCTCCAGCCATAGCCTCTTAAATAGGGGGGACAATAAAACAAAGTTGTTCCTTGCAAAAAAAAAAAAAAAAAGTACTGAAAAACGATTACTTAAGCACTACCTTTTCCCTTCAAAAGACTTGTCATCATTAATAGCAACGGCAGAGTGAGAAGTTTCCCAACTCTACAAGCTACTGCCTTCTCTTCTCCCTCCTCCCCCCTTTTCAGCACCATCACTGGTGGAAAGAATTCAGCAGCATCGTGCCTGTGCACTAACAGTCTCTATCTCCAGGGAATGACCATATGTACAGGCTTGATGAGTCACTTAAACATGCTTTTATTTTATTCCTGTCCACTGTCATGCTTTGTGAAAAGCAAAACCATGCAAACTAACCAAACAAACCCCCCCCCAACAAAAACTTCACACCACAAAATTGTCCTTTTTGCCTTCCCTTCCCTGTTTCTTGCCCCACTCCAACACTCAGCACTCAGGTCTCGCATTATCAGGACAGCCAAGCTTCCTCCCTTGCTTCATGAATCAATATAATGACCATCTGCTCACATTATTAAGTTAAATATACACCAGAACATACTGATGAGGGCAGCTCATTTGCCATGGTCAAGTGATCAGTTCATAGCTGCTTCATGGCCAGTTGTAACATATCCAGAACAAGTGAGAGCAGGTGGTCAGCCAAATGCTCCTGATCACAACACTACCTGGGAACTTCCCCAGGCTAAAGAGAGGCACAAACTGTCAAAGATGCTGCTAAATAATATAACTGCAAAACAAACAAAACCCAGCACATTAAGGCAGGAGTTATTCTGGTTCAAATTTATGTGCAAAAGTGTATCTTTTCTGTCAAGATACCCTAAGGTCCTTTTTGGTCATCCATTTGATTAAAGCTGAATAGTGAACTTCACTACCTCCTGTTCACCTCTGCTTACCTTGCACCCTGGAAACCAATATAACAATTTCACCTAGAGCAGACATGCATTTAGGTTTACCTATTCACCTTAACGTTCCACTGGGACAAAAGTAGAATTGACGAGAGTTTGTAGAAGTGTCAGGGCAGCCACAGCCCTGGAGTCACATCACCACGTGTCAGTGCTACAGCAGGGCAGTAGGAAACTAACGGGAAGACAAAGGCATCCAAATCCTCCAGTCCCCCACATCATCAGTCTGGGATGCCTGGAGACTGCAGCTACAGCCACTTGAGCAGCATTCATTGTGAGAAATACACATCTAAACGTACACTTGATGAATGCTGCCCTGCGCAGTAGAAAAAGAGTGAAGTACAGAGCATGTAGCCCCATGGGGAATTCCTAGGTGTTGTTTAGCTGCCAGTTGCCAGAGGAGGAGAAAGAGCGAGGCAGAGATGATTTTCTTCACCACAATGGCAAGACTCCTTTATTTATTAGTTTACAGCTCTTTTTATACCCTTTTAACTTCAAGGTAATTGGACAAGAAGCCAGCCGCCCCCTGGGGTGATTGGCTGGGGTGCCACAACACCCACAGTCAAAAGATCTTCCTACTGATTTACAAACAAATGCCAGCAAGGTCACAGCTTGGTGAGAACCTTCACTTTCCCACAGGAAGGAAAATTGCTTTGCTGTAGCATTTTAACACCCACACCTAGATAGGTTTTTTTATATAGTTCACAAAACCTTTGCTGTGAGCTTGATCCTAGAACTCCAAACCATATGGGCTTATGGCATGGATCAGGCACCTTTGTAAATGACTCCACTACTACACAACAGAGGCCTGATTGGAAGCATCCATAACTTGAAGTACACATATGCAACACTTCAGGTCATCCCCATGATCACTTGGTATCTGCTAACGTTGAAATTATCTTTTCTACCAAATTCAGCAAAGTACAGATTTAAGACAAGTAGGTTTTCTATTGCACTGAAGAAAGCCTAAAGGTATCTTTCCTTGCTCCAGAGAAAATGTCTAATGATCCAAATGCTGCCTCATTTTGAGAAGCTCCTAAATGCAGAGCTCTGAAAACACAGTACAATTTTCAGAGGTGCTTGTGTATTGTGAACTTGCATGACACAGCCAATACCCCTCTAACAGCCTTTAATACATCACACAGATAAATGCCTGCCAGTAAAATAAAACTGTTCCATAAAAAACCCCATGAAACAGCCTTCCCATCTCTTGTGAAGTCAAGCAGCTCCATCACCCCTGCTGCATAAGGAAGACACAGCCTTGCTGGCTTAGTCCAGTTCTTCTATTGTGAAACATCTGCAGATGTCTGGCAGTGCAGTGCAGGGGGTGAATGAAAAGTGAAGATTCAGAAAGGTGATCAATCCAGACCAAGGAAGAAACACTTTGGTCAGGTAACTAAATCTACTAGTCCTGGGAGACAGTTTATCATTTAAGCTATTTAACAAAAAAGCCCAGTTTTGAGGGACATGAAAATCAAGACTAAGAAGTCAAATCAATAACCAAAAGCAAATTGCACACAAAAGATGCATTATCTGTCTCCCAGAGGTGCTAATGCTACAGAAGAGCTCTTGGCTGCTGCATGCACGTGGAAGTCTGTAACCACACAGGGTCAGGGCTGATATCCACTGCTCATTCATACCTGTTTCCTACAAGAGTTCAAGCATCAAGCATATTCAAAAGTAGTAATCCAGCCTGCAGTAGTTTCTTCATGTATGAAAGATGCATTAGTAATTTAAAGAGATTCCTCCCTGTTCTGTAATGAATGGCATTGAAACTTTAATTTTAGACAGGATAAGTGATGAAATCTTTTATAGTGCATAGTATTTTTTTGTGTGTTTGGTATAAAAAGTTTTCAGTTTGGTTCTAGCTTTGTTTTGATGTGTCTGTATATAATGATAACTGAAAAAACATTATCTGGCTCTGAACTTATCTGAGCTCTTACTGTTGTATTGAAGGTGACAGACTAACTGCCATAGTCTGTTAAGCATGTGCTCAAGCTGCCAGTACATTTTCAGTTCACTGTCTTCCTCAGTTCTCCCCAAAAACAATATGATATTGGCCCGATGAGTAAGCTCAAAATCTGCCCACATTTGTATCTTAGCAGAATTAATTTAAATGTTTTTCCATTGATTGACTACCACAAAGTGAGAAGTTAGTAACTGTGCAGGCTATTTCGCCTCAGCTTTTAAAAGAAGAAAGGCTTCCCTTTGTAGGAAAAATATAGTAAGTAGGACAGAACTGGGAACACCCGTGTTGCAGTTCTCCCCAGCACTACAAAGCCTACTCAGCAAGATACTGGTACTGTGCAAAAAGTACTTAATGGCACTGTGCAAAAAGACCCAGATGTAAGATGCCCAAATCATTACCCTAAATGAGTTTGCAATCTATTAAATACAGACTCCCATGAGCTTCAGCAGAAGCAGCTTGTCACAATAAGCAATCAGTTCTACTAATTCCTACCAACATCAATAACCTGCCCTGACAGGGAACTGGTTCCAAACCCCTTTTTCCTCTGCTGAGATTTCTATTCCTTCCATTACTGCAAGGAATAAACAGATCACCCAAAAAATACCAAATAATATCACAGAGGGCAACTTCTGCAGGATCACCAGAACTTATCTACCACATGAGCTGCAGTTCATACACTCAAAGACATTTCTGAACCACAATCACTCTGTGCTACTTGCTACCTTGTTTTGATGTGGGAGCAAACCTGACAACTGCCTGTATGTTTATATAAGCAACTAGTAATCTGAGAGATTAAAGATTATTTTTTACAGGAAAAGAATTTCTCAGGTCAGAGTACTGTATTTCCATTTTCATTCCTACTTTGAAATACTTTTCATGAGTGTATGTAGCTCAACTCTGAAACCTTTGAATTCTTTTTCCAACTATTTGTTTTAGTAAGATGCCCCAAAGCTTTCATAGGAAACTGCTTCTAAATTTCAGCTTGGTTGTTACTGATCAGTTGACAGCTTCTCTTCTGTCATAGGCTTTTCTAGAAAGTCCTCTTCACCAAAATGAAGCCTCAGCTAAGCATTAGTTCAGTAGCTGCTAAACAAATTTACTGGGTCTCATCTGTAAAAAACTGCAAGTATTAACTGTTACTGGCAGCAGAATGGAGTTGTGGAAAAAATCTGTATATTATCACAATGAAGTATTTTCCTGTTTGTACAATTACTATGAAAAGCATCCTTTGTTTTCTGCTGAGCAAGCCCTAAGCTGAGAAACTGCCTCTGTTTCAGCTATGCTTAAGAACTGTGCTAAAACAAAGCTCTAAATAACTTATAACTCCTCCATGTAAAGCAACTTTTCAAAGGAAGCACACCAAAAAACCACTCCAAAACAATAAACTATCCCACACAAATTCAAATAATTTTTCAAGCCTTCAGCCAGTCCTAAAAAATACTGCCACCTAAAATACCTTGTATAAAATGGATCACTTTAACTATTAAAACTGCCTTATTTGACTACTGACACCCACATGTACATGCAGTAAGCAGCTCTTAATTCCCTTCTTCTCTGGCCCCTTTTGGGAAAGTCCCTTTTTTGGAAAGCCTGAAACATGTCAGCAGACCTGCAGCTAACAGCATCTGTGCTGCTTCCATCCCCTTGCAACAAACACAGTGATGCTTCAGCTACAAAGCAAACAATGTATTAAAACTACAAAAGCTTAAAAACCTCAATTGCTACCTGCCCCAATAGAAATAGCTCTTTGTCTGCATACTTGTCACTAGAATATTTCATTTACAAATAAAATGCAGAAATGGTGCTGTTGACAATAGATCAGATCAACTAGAAAATTGGCTTCCAGATTTTCACATTATCCATCTGCATCAGCAAAAACTGGTGATGATGAAATTCGTGTGTGGATAGGCTGTGCCCAAGTCTGTCACCATCTATTCATTTTATATCCTAGTAAGTTAGAAACACATGGTAGAAGTTTCCTTAGTCCTCATATGAGACATCCTGAAGTAATCTTCTTCAGGTAACATGGTGATTTTAAATAATTACCAGCTATCCTATTAGTTAAAAAGGTTTTCAGATACCCAAATGTACCATGAGAAGTAAATTCAAAGCCAGCACGTGCTGTTTCAGCATGGCCCTCCAAGGGATACACATTTCAGCCATTAAGTAACCTTGCTGGGTTTGTGCTGTGGTTTTTCTGATTATTTCTTTTAGATTCTTACATTTAACACATCTTTTAACATCATTAGGCATTTAATTACCAAAAACTCCATACTCTCTGGCAGAAATAATTTAAACTTTACAGAAATAATTTTTAATAGCTGAAAACTACTCAGTAGTATTTACGTGACAAATTACTGAAGAAAAAATATCCTGTAAAATCAAACCACTAAAATTCCATTAAGCAGCATTTCACACCATCCTACTGACTTGATTATTCCCAGAACATACAATGTGAGATTAATATTAGGTTTACTCAAAACAGATTCTCTTCCAAATATCAGACTTTGACTCTACTCAATCTCCCATAATTAGAATTATTACCCCAAGTAAGAATTCTCAGAATGAGAAGCAACATCAAGACATACTAGACATTCCCAGTCTGCTCACAGCTGTGCGTCCCAGTTACAATTATTGTTTTTAAAATGGAACAAAGCATTCTCAGGCAATTTTTGTAGAACTGCAAGCTTTGAGATTTTAGCTGAGACTCAATTTCTGATTTTGTCTCCTCTCTGTTGTTAAGAAGAAAACTTCAGAGCCTGCAAAGGCTCAGAATAGTTCTCTATAATTGTGGAAATAAGCACCCCAGACATTCCACTGGACAATACCCTAATTTAAAGACCTCGATTATGCTATGAATAATGAATGAATACAGAAGAAACTGTAAGTTAAAGCATTGAGCACAACGTACAACAGACCAATAGATATAGGAAAGATCCAAGACTGAACTATTTCAGATGCACAAAATCTAAGCAGCAGCAGGAATACCTGGAACACAGCCTAGTTGTGGACAAGGGCTGAGTGCAGTATTTTGGCCTAAGTCACCCTTCTGGGCTTTGTGTTATCAGGTCACAGCTGCTGCCTTCTTTAATAAAATAATACTTTGCTAATGAATCACACTATAATAGGTATCTGGAAAGAAATTATGTTTCTGCAAGATTGAGATAGATTTTTAATTACTATTTTTAATTTGACATTAATATAAATTNTTGTTCAGATGCATTCCTTCATCCTTTGGACAATGGAGCTGAAAATGCAGAACTCAGGAGAAATTCTGCTACGTGCACCTTGTAGCATGCAAGTTGATAAATATACAATAACAAATAAGTATCAGCAGAAGAATGAACACTAATGAGCAGGATGCAATTAATGCCTGCACATCTTCCACTCTCCAAGTAAAGCTGTAACTGTCACCATAAGATGTTTTACAAACATTAGCAAACTACTGGGCAATGTAATGCATCCTCTGAGAAGAGATAAAAGAAAGAAGCATGGGTCTGGAGCTCAGGATGTCATGATTCAATACATACTGAAGATGTTTTTATTTCTTAATAAATATTTCAGACCTAACCCAGAATTATTAAGTCCTTTACCTAACAGTTAATTAATCCAGAGCAGCTTCTCAGAAAAGCCTTCAACTGGGCTACAAATAAGTTAAAAAAAAGTTAGAAGTATTTTCTACATTCTATTAATCAGGTATTTTATTCCTAGCTTTAAACTCTGTTGACTGCAGCTCTCTTCAATGGGTCTTATGCAACACAATGAAATTATCATTATTTAATCTTTTTAAGTAAAAATTAGCTAGCATTTTGTTATTATTCATTTACTGTGAAGGCATTTGAAATATTTTGTCCTTAATAATTTTAATGATTAATCCATATTAACAGGTATTTTAGATTTTGAAAAAATTGCAAATTAATTGCCATTTAATTCTTTTGGCAAGTGGACCCACGGTAGATTGCACAGTAAGGGGCTGAGACTCAATTTTAGTAACAAGATGAGTTAGAATATCTGCCCCAGAATTATTAGCTAACTGTCCAGGGGATCAACAATATTAATTAAACAGGCAAGACCGAAGGCAACCAATGTCAATAAAGACTCCAGCGTGTTAATAAAGACACTGATGCCCACTCTGTCCCCAGGGTAAATACAACCAGGACTCCAGCTTGTACTCCATGGAGGCAGTGCTGGCTGCAGCAGTGCTATCACACCTAGACAGCGAGCACATCATTACATTCCCTACAGACTTTCAGCAGACCCTGGCTAGGTGATAAAGAAATCATGGCTGAGCTCCCGAGCCACGGGTGCTGATGGCTGGGCTCATCCCACTCCCTGCAGATGCTCAGAGCAACTGGCTGCTCAACTACTGCATCTGCCTGCCTCTGGGAAATGACAGAGGTTGATGCTGACATCTGTGTATCAGATACCAAACTCTGAAACTGTGCTCCTGTGCCAGAAGTGACATGTTATCCTCAACGGTTCCAGCTGATTGATTCGTTTTTAAAATATACTTTCAACTTAGAAGGAGGTCAACAATGGGATTTTTTTTTTAAACATTCACCAGTTTTGAGAACTTGAAAGTGAACACCATTCTATGAAATGTGATGTTGTCTGATGATGTAGAGTCCATCAACTCAATCATTCCAAACAATAACATTTCAGTGAAGTGATCAGTGCTGAAGAAGTGGAGGAAGAGAGCTGTTCATGTCAAACAAGACATCTGTGTGACAATGAAAATTTAAAAAAATCCACCTGTATTGCCCTAAGTACTCAAAAGTACCAGTATTCCAAGTATGTTGTTACTCCTCACATTCTCCTGAAGCCTAGATGATTTGAGATGAGTCAGGATTAGCACAGGAATTCAGGTAACATGCTTCAGTACGCTCTGTTCAGAGCCTTGAATAATAAACCCACGGTACTCTGACTTGAAACACCAAAACACCTTTGCCCAAGAGGCAATTCCCACATCCCAGCAAGATCCAAGCAGCAGTGCTCCTCCTCTTCCTCCCCACTCAGCATTTGAACAAAAGGCTGTTTAAAACATGCCTGGTTTGCACAGCAGAGAACTAGAGACAACTGAAGCTAATACTTAATACAGAAGCTCAAATCATAAGGCCATCAGGT
This sequence comes from Ceyx cyanopectus, assembly GCA_013401355.1. Classification (NCBI taxonomy): domain Eukaryota; kingdom Metazoa; phylum Chordata; class Aves; order Coraciiformes; family Alcedinidae; genus Ceyx; species Ceyx cyanopectus. The sequence continues at coordinate 25,662 of VYZU01060887.1, forward strand.
CTCAAAAGTTTCTTTCCACAAGCTTTTCACTAGTACACTAATGATTTATTTTTTTTTAATTTGTAAATTCAATAATATCTTTTTGATGCACTTTACACACATCTGTGGGCAGTGGTAACTGTTCCAACATTCTGGTTTTTCCTCACAAAGACAACACACCACAATAGAGTCCTTTTGTCATCTTTCTCAGTCTTCCCCAACTTTTGTTCTTTTTCATAATGCCAGCTGTGATTTGAACAAAGTAAGTAACAACTCCCACCACTACCTTGAAATATTATTTGATATTTTCACCATAACTCTTCAGCTCACAATAAGTTCAGTTGTGAAAAGAGCATGCAGATGCATGCACTGGTTCTCTGGTACTCCTAATATGTCCACAGGCAGAGCCTGTGCAGTATTTTCTTTGGTGAATTAAGAGAAAATGAAAAAAAATCAAGTATCCTATCAAGTGGTACTGCAAAAGCCTTAACAGATAAAGTACTTGTGTATGTGGAGTTCAGAGCATGAAAGACAACTCTATTCAAGTTTGCACACAGAAAATTCATTTGCTTCCAAGCACTACAGAATACATACTTGTAGACACAAAAAATTCCCCCTTGAGTGCCATTTGCCAGTTCTTTTTCCTGGCAGCAGGCACTGGGATCTTGGCCAGCCTTCCTCCGTGCAGCAGAGGCATGGGGCTGGTGAACAGCTGCCCTCCCAGGCAGCCAGAGCTGGAGGAGCTGCCCAGCTTCTCCTCCGAGAGCCTTCTGGACGCCAGCCACCACCCCAGAGAAGCTCTACTGGATACTAATCACCTTGGGAATAGATGCCATTGGAGATGAGCTCCACTGAAGAATCCTAAAAACCTCTACGTGTTTGGTTTGTCTTCTTCCTCAGTTGTTTGGGTTTTTTTTTCCTTTCTGTTTTTTTTTCTTTTTTATTTTTTTTAAGGCAATCTATTTCATCTTTCTCCCATTCAGATTTCCATCAGCGTAGCTCTTCAGATATAATAAAAGTGGATATTTAAGCAATTTAAAGGCCCTTTCAGACCAACACAAACAAATAAGGCAGCTCCTAGCAAGTATCTCTTGTGAAATGCAGAGAAATAGGTCATTCTCACAGGACAGCTTCAGCAGACTTGCCTTTCAAGTTGGAATGGGATGGATTGAGCTGTTCAAGACAGGGCAACACCTTTGAAAGTTTGAAGGAGCAGGGTTGAGTCACGGAACATTTTGTTACTATTATTTTATATGCAGAAATGATTTGAAACAACCTCATGAGTTCTGCTACTGCAATTCAGAACCTTTAATGCAGATGAAATCCCAGATGTTTATCCCATTTCAATTCACCTCTGCATAGAGCAGCTACCAACTTGGTTTGATTAGTACAAGTAATACAAGAGTAATATGCTGCACTTCTTGTAGTTACTAGCTAGACCATATAGAAAATGTTTTAATTATCTGTTTTTCTGTTGTTGTGTTTGTTGGGGTGGGGTTTTTTTTGTGTTGTTGTTCTTGTTTTTTGGGAGTTTTTTTCCTTTTTTCATTATAGGTAAAATATTAGCCACACTGGAAAGGGAGAGAGGGAGGAGAGAGGGAGGAGAGAGGGAGGAGAGAGGGAGGAGAGAGGGAGGAGAGAGGGAGGAGAGAGGGAGGAGAGAGGGAGGAGAGAGGGAGGAGAGAGGTACGGGAGAAA
>VYZU01060888.1:0-20809 GCA_013401355.1 Ceyx cyanopectus
TCACCCAAACCAGGACAACACTTCAACTGTGTGTTATGCAGCACTGTAGTAGGTTGTTCTTCTTAAACCATCCCTCCCCATAAATCCACATGTGGTTCAGTCAGGGCATACAAAACTTTTTTCCCTTCTTCTTGCAGCTTTTGTTTCCTTAATTGATTTATTTCTGAAATTTTATTTGTCCTGGGCAATCTTAAACCTCTTAGCCGAGTCTGAATTTCTGTTTGGCTTGTGCTTCATGCAGTTTTTTCTGTGTTGAAAACTAATTCAAACCAACAGGTGATAGTAAGCGTAAGGTTGAGGGTGAATGCAAGGGAATTGTGAGGACAGATTTAATGATAAATAGCATTTACTGAAAATATTAATAAAATTGGGTTTGCACAGGACAGACATATTCTTTATCAACATTAATAAAAAAAAAAGTTTTAGAGTAATTTACATCAATACTGATTTCACTTGGTTACTACAGTTCAGAGCCTTTCCCTAATATCTTACAAGTATTCTAGAAAGCACAGAACATTATAAAAAGAGGCAAAACACATGATAATTTGTCAAATTATGCCAATTTTATTTCATATATGTAAATGTATATATTATAGATGTCATATATATACATTTGTATAGAAATAGATGTGTGGAACATCTAAGCTGGTGAAGGGCCTGGAGAGCAAGTCTTATGAGGAATGACTGAGGGAACTGTGGCTATTTAGTCTGAAGAAAAGGCAGCTGAGGGGAGACCTCATTGCTCTCTAGAGCTGCCTGAAAGTTGGTTGTAGTGAGGTAGGCATTGGTCTCTTCTCACAAGTAAGTAGTGATAGAACAAGAGGGAATGGCCTCAAGCTGAACCAGGGGAGGTTTAAACTGGACATTAGGAAAATTTTTTACATTGAAAGGTTTGTCAGGCACTGGAACAGGCTGCCCAGGGAGGTGGAGGAGTCACCGTCCCTGGAGGTGTTTAAAAGTCCTGTTGATGCGGTGCTTGGGGATATGGGTTAGTGGTAGACTTGGTGGAGTAGGGTTTATGGTTGGACTAGATGATCTTAAAAGTATCTTCCAACCTTGATGATTCTATGAGATACATAGAAATAATGAGTAATAATTTTATATATAATATGTATAAATTAGAAAACATATACATTTATATATGTGATAAATATATACATTGAATAAAAATGATCGTAATACTCTGTCAAGAAATGGGTAAAAATATCTTTCCTAATCTGATTTGCACAAAAGATTGCACAAATACAATTTCAGCTCCTCTGTTTTTGCATGCACCACACTTCCCTGTCACCCTCAAACAGTTGTGGGCGTGAGCGAGGCGTACGAAGATGCTGCCAACTGCCTGTGGCTACTGACCAACTCCAAACCCTGTGCCAACTGCAAGTCTCCCATTCAGAAGAACGAGGGCTGCAACCACATGCAGTGTGCAAAGGTAAGAAAGATCCTTCATGTAATGTGTTGTGAAGTCATAATTAGGACATAATTATACATTTTAGGAGCACAAATGTCCAAAGCCTCTGAAATGTCATGTCTGAGATTTATTGGCACCTGTTGCAACAAGTAGATAATTTACAAATGGTGGATCATATGTATATATAAAATGTTTAATATTTAGTAATATCTATTTGGCTGGCAGGTGAACACTGTTATGATCAAGATTTCATGAACACCTAGGAATTGCTGTCAATACAGTATGAAACTTAAGGAGATAGAAATAATTGATTGTTTATTCATCATTAATAATGTAGAAGAGAAGGAACATTTTTAGCTGGCAGAAGATGAAATGTTTCAAGGAATGGAAAGCTCTAATGAAGGGTTTTCCTTACTGCATTTTTCTTTTGCATTATTTGTCTAACATAGCAACAAAACAGAGAAGTTTAAATGGAAAACTGTAAACAGGAATTAATCAATGGGAATGAAAAGACAGCAAAAAGTAATTCCGAAAGAAACTTACTGGTGACAGCAGCCAAAATATTAGTTATGTCTTTGCACTATGCTGCCAAAATAGAAAAAATATTTTTTGCCATGAGTTCAATATCATTTTCCTCTCAAATTAGTTAAAATCTGCGGATATAACAGAATACTGTTTCTTTCTGACAGAAATATCCTAGATAACTACAGCTAATGCCTCTTTGAGGGGCATCACTAAAAATGAAAAAAAAAAGTAGCACACACTTGACACAGCCTCCAGTAAAAACCTAAGATATTTAGAAAGTAAATACATTTATTTTTCTGGAAATGTGTTAGTCCCTCTCCATTGCTATGCAGATCCCTTTATATTATGTCTACATATTTTCTCTTTCTGTGGTATTAAATGAAGGTTGGGGCTCTTTTCAGTGTTACTTCTTTGGTTTTGTCTGTAACAGCAAAGAACAGTTTCTCCACCTTGTTTTATGCCAAGTTTGTTTTGCATTTTTTTTTTCTTAAATGATTTTTAAAAGAGCTCATACATTCCATAGTGCTAAAAGCTGTAAAGGGACAAAACATATGACTCGTCATGGTTTGATAACCCAGATCTTCTGTGGTAGGAGGCTCCTCAGAAATTGTTGTGACCCTAAACACACCCAGAATGATGTTAAATTAGTTGCTTATAGAGGAATAATGATGAAAAACTGCAAATCTACAATGTATCACCTCGCTTTTTCCCCTTTTTTTTTTTTTGCTGAAGTGCAAATATGACTTCTGCTGGATATGCTTAGAAGAGTGGAAGAAGCACAGCTCTTCCACCGGAGGCTACTACAGATGCACTCGCTATGAGGTTATTCAACATGTAGAGGAACAATCCAAGGAGATGACAGTAGAGGTAAGGAATGAATGTGTATGTTCGAAAAATAATGCTAAGGCTGCCATTTTCTGTTTAGGATGCTTGATCAAAATTCTTCCTAACCTGAGTTCTAAATGGAAAAATGCAACCTTAAATGCATCAAAGAGACACAATGAAAGCAATAGAAATAGAAGATTTGATTCCACTTCTGACTTTGGTAACAACCACTGGTTGACTTTACTCAAGTCATTTTACTTCCCTGTGCCATGGTTTCCCTTTGTGAAGTGGGCACACTGGTGCTGCATTTAGCTGCTGTGCACTACAGAAGACGGGCCTTAATTATGGCATTTGGAAAGTCTGCTTAAGTGGAGCAAATCTTTGGTTACAGTATTTGAAGACTCGTGACTTTCAGAAATTACCTTTGCTTACATGGCACTTCTCAGCATTGTATGCAACACTCCACAGAATCACTCTTGTTGCAAAAAAGACCTTTAAGATCAAGTCCAACTGTTATCTAGCAGTGTCACTACTGTAGATGGCTTATAAATACACCCAGGGATGGTGATTCAACCACTTCCCTGGGCAGCCTATGCCAGTTTTTGATGACCCTGTCGGTATAGGAGTTTTTTCTAATGTCTGGTTTAAACCTCCCCTGTTGCAGCTTGAGGCCATTCCCTCTTGTCCTGTCACTAGTTACTTGTGAGAAGAGACCAGTACCTACTTCTCTACAATGTCCTTTCAGGTAGTTGCAATAAGGTCACTTCTCAGACTCCTTTTGTCCAGGCTAAACAACATCAGTTGCCTCAGACACTTCTCATAGAACTTGTTCTCCAGGTCCCTCACCAGCTTCATTTAACTTCTCTGGATCCACTCCAGCCCCTCAGTGTCTTCTTTATTCTGCAGCACCCAGAACTGGACATGGTACTCAAGCTGCAGCCTCACCAGCGCTGGGTACCAGGGCATGATCACCTCCCTTCTTCTGCAGGGCACGCTATTTCTGACACAGGCCAGGATGCCATTGGCCTTCTTGGCCACCTGGGCACACTGCTAGCTCATGTTCAGCTGCTTGTTGACCAGCACTGCCAGGTGCCTTTGAGCCAACCAGCTTTCTAGTCACTCCTCCCCAAGCCTGTAGTTTGAATAGTGGGACTAGAAACAGTTGGTTATGCAACTGCATCTAATGGTTATTGCTAAATTAAATAATAAAACTATCTTCGTTTCTTTTGTTTCCTCATTCTCCAGGCTGAAAAGAAGCATAGAAGATTTCAAGAGCTTGATAGGTTTATGCACTATTACACAAGATTTAAGAATCATGAACTTAGCTACCAGGTGTGGGTAAAGCTATTTTTACTGATTTTTGTTTCTATTAATCCAAAAATAATAATTGTATTTTATATATTTTCTTTTTTTTCCCTAGTTAGAACAGCGCCTTCTGAAAACAGCCAAAGAAAAGATGGAGCAGTTGAGTCGAGCTCTCAGTGGCAGTAAGTGTTCACTGTCATCTATGAATTTGACATGAAATCAAACTCTGTTAAGGCTTAAATCTTTTTTTCTTATAGAGTTCACATCAGTCTCATTTGTGATGTGATCCCTCCATTCTAGAATTTATGAGCAGTGAATGAAAGCTAAATGTAGGAGAAAGTAGCATTAGTAAGGGAAAAGCTAATACTCTGATTTCTTCTTTTAGAAAGAACACTGGGTAAGTCATTAAGAACTTGCTGCTGTTTACTTAGAAAATATTTAACTGACATGTGCACATCATTTAGAGTAATAGATGCTGACATCACCAGGAAAATATTTTTACAATGCTTGCTTCATCTTCCAGCTGAGGGAGGCTGTCCTGACACCACATTCATTGAAGATGCAGTGCAAGAGCTTTTAAAAACTCGACGCATTCTTAAGTGTTCTTATCCATATGGATTCTTTTTGGAGCCTAAAAGCACAAAGAAAGAAATATTTGAACTTATGCAGGTAATACATGCATTATTTTGCTTGTCAAAGGTTACTCTTTTTTTTTTTTGGTAACATTAGTTAGCAGTGTCTTTCTGCTGTTTTTATAATGTAAAAACCAGATAAACCATTTTGTATTTGCAACCAAGTTGGAAAATTAATGTCTATTTATTACTCTGTGAAACAGTAGCTTTATTTCCATTTCAGAATAAATGAAGAATAACACTGCTGCAGAATGAAAAGTATAAGGACAGGTGGAAGGGGAAAAAAAAAAAGAAAATTACTTACTGTTAACCTGTTTTTCTGAGGATAATATTTTACCTTCAATCTTCATCTGCTTCTCTATCTCCTCTTTCCTGTCTTTCCCTAATAGTGTGTCTGGCAAGTGGGGGAAGTACCTGGGCAGCAGCAACTTCAGCACAGATGCTACTGCCTCCTCTCCTTTCCTTCAGGGTCCCTGAAGATGTTCAGTGTGTGTGAGAGCAGGGCATCCCTGCTCCAAGCTAGAGCATGTTGCAGGGGTAAATGAGTCTGCTGGAAGGCAGACACTGCGGGGGTTCTGGTATTGCAAGTGGTATTTCCAGGAAAGTGCATATCGTTCTGCTGAGTGGTTATGATGTAGAGCTCTACCTGATTTTCATGCTGCTGTAGAATTGTTTTATTCTATATTTATTAGCTATTCTGTATTTGTTACCTATTGCAGACAGACCTAGAAATGGTCACTGAAGACCTTGCACAGAAAGTGAACAGGCCTTACCTCCGGACTCCACGCCACAAAATCATCCGTGCGGCTTGCCTTGTGCAGCAGAAGCGGCAGGAGTTCCTGGCCTCCGTGGCCCGGGGCGTTGCTCCTGCAGACTCTCCAGAAGCTCCCAGGCGCAGGTAAGCCCAGCAAAGCGCTCTGTGAGTCCAAGACGGTCGGCAGTAGCAGCCAACGTGGGAATCCGCTGGCGTTCTTTGACAGGGAGGTAAAGTGGAGCAGATAAAAGTGGTGCTCATGGATCACCAGATAGTGACATAGTGACATCTTCTTGGACGTTTGATCCTTGAACATGTCATTGGGGAAAAATGTTTGATAATCACTTCTCTGTACGTTGCAGTCTAAACTGCTTCCCCATTTGACAGGGGGGTTAGACTAGATGGTCTCCATAGGCTCTTCTGACCCCTACAGTTGTGTGATTCTGTGATTTCTGTGATTTGTAATATGCTAGTGATTAGATGTCATGGCTTTCATTTCACTTTTCTCCTTCAAGATTGTCACTAAATACCTCGTATGCTCCAAAAATCAATAGTTCTGGAACAGTCAACAATTTGAAGAAGATTCTTTTACTTTTAGAGTGTTAAAATTGCACTTCTTCTTAGATGATGATAGGTTTGAAACAAAATGCTTTGTTTTATTTCTAAACTTTATGGTATATCTCTTCATTTTATAGCTTTGCTGGTGGAACATGGGATTGGGAATATTTGGGATTTGCATCCCCTGAGGTAAACTATTTCTTTTTCTTTTTTTTTAACTTAGTTCTGCATATTCTAGAAACACAGGTATGGTCACAATCTGCATGACGAGCTTCCTTATTTTGGTTGAAAGCAACAGAAGTTGGTTTAAGCTTACCATTTTATTTATTTCACAATGGAAGGAAATATATGCAAAGCTAATTGTGCAGTGACTCTAAATTGATGCCTCTAACATGTCTGTAGTCACTATAAGGTAGCATTAGACAAACTATGTTGTGTCCATAATTTTCCAAGTACATAACCAGTTTTAAAATAATGTATAAACTGGTGCCTATATGCTGAGGAACCTTCAAGTATTAAATATATGAAATTGCGTAGATTTCTTTTGAATGCAATATCAGTTCAGTGCAAAACTGACAAAAACTCGTAAGAAATGTCCATCCTTCTGTAACAATCCAACAAAACCAGAGGCATATGCCTACATATTGTTAACAATTGGAAATGCTGCTTTTTTATGCATTGAAGTAAGATAGAAATTAGATATTCAAAAGTTATTAACTTCTGCCTAAGTTTAATTTTCTTAACCAATAATGAATGAAAATTATAATTTTTTAAGTGAATATTCCACTATCTATGTATTGGAAAGAATAATTTTAAAGATTCTGCACTTAAATATGAGAATCTTCCTGTATCATCTTAATTTTTATTTACTGTTTTGAGACCATTAGATTAAAGTTAGGAAGGAAACTGAATTTCAACATCTCCTTGGTGCTGTTTTCTGCCTAGATAGTAATTTTAAAGAATCCTGGAAAAGTCCATGTACTTTTTCTATATATTTCCTTTGCTATTGTTGGTGAGCATTACACTGGTGAGAAAATAGCTTGCTTCTCTACCAAAGATCATCTTGCTTCTCCTGTCTGGTTCCTATGGTCCTTTCTTTTGAAACAATTCCATGTTTGATAATATCAAACTCCTTGTGATGTTACTGTATCAATAGTGGAGCTGGTTATGAGAGAAAGCTGGTAAGAAATATGGTAAGCTGTTTATCAGTAGGTGCCATTGCAGTCATGCTTAGATGATTGCTTATGAATTTCTGTGATTTATTTAAATGTGGCACTTTATGATGTACATTGGTTTCTTTGCTATGTAGCTACCAAGGATACTTGCAACCACCTACATTAAAGGAATTCTGTACTTCTAATAATGTGTATCTTTATTTTAGTGAATTTCACTACAAAAAATTTGACATAGAACTGTACTTATACTGACAAGTAGAAGAATGTCTGTGTATACCCAATTACTGCAGAAAACAAAATCCTACTGGTTTTAGGAAGACACACTTCTTGTTGTATACAGTTATGTGAAACCATGAAGCTCATATCCAATAAATAAAATTCCTTTTGTTCACATATATAAAGTTGTTTCAAATAATTAGAAATAAAATTTTGTCAGTAGTAACAAATATATATATTTCTAAAGGTTAAAAAGCAACCAGAAGTTAAATCGCTAACAGTAAAATTGGGTATACAATTGTAAACAGATAAGAGAGAAGATCTGACATGAGTAATAAGTCTTAGTATTCGATGATCACTTATCATTATTCCTTACACAATTCACAGTTACATAATGTTTTAAGAGTAATTCAATGTTATTGTTTTATATCAAGATTTATCTTCAGTTGTTTGGATTACAGATTTCCTGACCTGGGGCTTAGGGAAGAAAATAGCAATATTCCAAAAAGAAGAGCTAGAACCTGTTTTTATTTTTTTATTGCTTTCTGTAAATGAATAACTGAGATTAACAAGGCATTTTACAAGAGATCTTTCACAGTCAGCTGAAGTATAAGCTGTATGAACCAGAAAGCATACTTGGAAATCAGCCTTCAAGTATAAAATCAGTCTTGTAATATTAGGAAAGGTGCAGAAATCAAAACCTTTCTTTCCAAGAGTTAAGATCATTAACCCTCGGGATGTTAGCTTGATGTGGACAAAAGTGAGTCTTTCCCATTGGTTTTATAAGCTGTCTTTGGTAAATACAGACAACATGAGAAATTACAGACTGCAGGAGTTCAAATCGATACGGGATAGCAGCTCAAGTTAGGCAAAAATAGAGATGTGTAATTCATGGGGGAAAAAAAAAACACAACATCAAAGCCTGTTCAGTAGAAGAGTATCAGCTGTGGCTTAAGACGTTCCTGAGCCTTAGTGTCCTGGAGGCTGGGAGAAGTAGAACACATCCTGATGTCAGCTTTCTGTAGCCTTCCAAAGGTTATTTTCTACTGACCATGGCTGGCAGCAAGGTCTCTGAGATAAACTATTTGTCTCATTCAGATTCATTATCTTTATGTTCTAAAATCACTAGGTATATATTTAGTAAAAGTGTGTGCAGATGAAGTTTGGTATCAAAGTGTTTTTTTAAAGATATACATACTTAGAATTCTTTAACACGGGAGATTGCAAGTATTAAAATGTCAGTAAAACATCAAGTATTTTTGTTTGCTAATTCATTATTTTATAAATCTAGGATTACCTTGGAATTTTTTTGTATTATTTATGTCAAGCATTGCATGATATAACTTGCAATTTATTTTTCTGAAAACAGGTGATTTTATAAGAAACATAAAATCACACATTTTTAAATTAAAATGCGGTGCTCATTACATCAGGAAAATATTACTGCATGCTGCTCTGTACTTTGTAACCTTTGGTTTATGCAGGAATATGCTGAATTTCAGTATCGGAGGAGGCACAGGCAGCGTCGGCGTGGAGACATGCACAGCCTGCTGAGTAATACCCCAGATCCTGATGACCCCAGTGACACTACACTAGGTATGGGCCCTCCTGACATGGGGGCTCTTGCTCTTCCTACTCCAGAAGTTGCTAAGTAAAGGCCATGGTGTTTGTTCTGCTGTGGATACACTCTAAAGAAGTCTCAGGTGCATTGCTGTGTTTTCCAGAATATGACAAAAGGGATAAAAGGATACAGCATAAAGAACAAACATTTTTTAATGTGATCTTAGAAGCACTGCTGATTTTGATGTAGCTGCTTCTCTTTTTAAAGAGAAATGCATTGATCTTTCCATTAACAACTCCTCAGGTATTTAGAGCAGGTTTGTTTTTCTGAGGACATTTTGAAGGGCATGTACCTCATCTGACAGTCTTACCAATATACCAGTTCTTCCGTGCAACCTAAAAGGAGACATTGAGCATAGTGTAGAGGAAGGTTCTTCTGACAAAGGCTTGCTGGAAAGCAAGCAGATGGATTACAAAACCCTGCTCAGAGGCTCCTATGCTGACACAAAGTCAAAAGAGTGACATTTATTTTTATTACAGAGCAATTTTTCTAGAAACAGCATTTTACATATTTTTTTTGTTGGTTGTCAGTGATTGATGAGTTATAACAAATCCACTCTTAATTCTGCTGCAATGTTATGTCAAAAATTAATGTAGTATTAACGTTAGAGCTGAGTTGTCTGAAAGAAGGCAGAAATGGGCAAACTTTGTAACCTGCCTGTAAATGCATCATGTATTGAGTCTACGTGCTGCATCTTTGCGGACTTTCCATAAATGATGTATGGGCTCTCCATTCTTTCAAAGATAAGAGGGGTGTTGAGAGCAGAAAGGCTCAAATTAACCTGCTGGTCACTCCTGGAAACAGTGGGACCTGTGTTTCCACTGTGTAAGAGTTGTGTGGAAGGAGTGTTACGGATTTTTGAGTTCAGAGTGAATAAAGAAATAAGATTATACAGCTGGAATCCAAGGGGAAGGGATTCTGTCAGTAAATCATGGTGGACAAGGCTTGCTCACTGGTTCTTCAACCGCTTCTGTTTCAATTGCCCAAACAGACACACAGGAAGGTGGCAGTAGTAGAAGACATGGCACGTCCATGGTGAGTTCAGCTTCTATGGGTATTCTGCACAGCTCTTCACTTCATGACTATACCCCTGTCAGTCGCTCTGAAAACCAGGATTCTCTTCAGGTATTTCCCCTAACCTCTTTTCTCTGCTTTGCTTTCTTCCTCTGCTCTGCTTTTCTGTGTCATGTTGTCTCTACATGTTGTTCTTAACTCTTCAATGAGAAAGGGACGATCTAGGACAACAGATTATTCATTCACACTGGTAAGAAGAGCTAAACAATGACCAGTGTAACAATAGTCACCTTATAAGTTCTTTTGTCAACTGCATCAGTAAAAAATTATTCTGATAAAGGACATGTAGGAATAATGAATGAAATTCAGATCTGAGCCCAAATTTCAATCCAAAATATGTAGCAAGATCTATTCTGAAAGCAACCTTTTGTATTTGCACAGGCGCTGAGTTCCTTGGATGAAGATGACCCAAACATCCTGCTGGCTATTCAGTTATCATTACAAGAGTCTGGCTTGGCCATAGATGAAGAAACTAGAGACTTTCTAAATAATGAGGCATCTTTAGGAGCAATAGGTACCTCTTTGCCTACAAGACTGGACTCTGCTCCCCTAAGTATAGATAATCCAAGAGGCGCTTTGAGCAGCTCTGAGCTACTGGAACTGGGTGACAGTCTGATTCGACTGGGTGCAGGCAGTGATCCCTTTGCAGCTGATCATCTCCATTCACACCCTAGCAGCAATACCAGAAGTGGGTTGTACTCAACATCTAGTGATGCCGATTCCAGCAGTCAAGATCCCAGTGCCAATGAAAATCTACTTGGAAACATTATGGCCTGGTTTCATGACATGAACCCCCAGAGTATTGCTCTGATCCCCTCAACAGATACAGAAATGGATGAGGATTCACAGCAACCTAGTACTGAAGATGGGTCAGCAAGGCAACCAAATCTTGCAGGGCTAGAGCCTCAGGAAGAGCATGCACTATTTGAGGATGCACTCAAAAATGAAGGCAGAGGAACCCAAACAGAGGAAGGCACTTCCGAGGGAAACGTTATTCCAGAAGAAACAGTATCACAAAGTGGTGATAATACCAGGGAGGTAACAAGCACCCTGGATACTTCAGGAGATACTACAAGTCAGGCTCCTCAACCCTCAAGTGAATGGATTGAACATGTGCATCTGGTATGAACAAAAACTAAATGTGGAGTAGATGATTGGCGGTGACAGATGGTACAGTATGTGGAGTAAGCTTTATGGAGGCTTTGTTCCACATAATTACAGCTCAGTTGTAACCACTGACATAACAAAGGATATTTTGGCGTTCTCTTGAATTGTAGTTCTTTATAATAATGTGAACCTTTCAAGGAATATCCTTTGCATTTAATTAGGTAGTACTTGCCTTTTTGCTCTGAAGAAGAATAAGTAAGTTGTATTCCGCATTACTAATACAATGCAGCATCTGTTTAGCCTTAGGTTGATGATCCTTAACTTGAAAGTAGGGATTAAAGGCTTACACTGATTATTTTGGTTGGTTTTCCTAAGAAATACGTTATTCCATTTTTTAGAACTCATTCTTCACCAAAATAACATCGAGCAGTTCACTTGCATTTTGTTTTCTGTAACTTTTCCTTACTCATTTTCTATTTTTGTTAGCAGTGTGAACAGAGGTATTTAATGCTTCACTTTAGTACTACTCCAGGAACAAGTTTAGGGGTTATTCTTTCCCATTAAAATCAAAGATTTTTTTCATGTCTATTTACAGTCCCAGTGTGCCAAACTGTGAATAGTTAGCTGGCAGTAGCCTAACTGAACAGTGCAGTGTTACTCTATCCACCTAATCCCATGATTCATAGCAGTGAAAGAAACCACTGGGTAGCATTGCTTCTCTAAATTTAACTGGCATACATTGCCATGGTGACTGCATTTCATTAAATGTAGCCTGTATCTTAAGTTAATAAAACCTAATGCTGCTGTTAAACAGTTATTTTAAATATTAAAATACAGTGAGTTTGCAACAGCTGTGTTGTATTTTAAGAAACACTTTAATGGAAGTGCAATCGTAGTTCTTCGTTTTCATAATTCTACAAAGCACTCTATGCACTACTAGTGCAATTACTTTTAATGATAACATTTTATAAAAATAGAGGAATACAGAATTTTCATATATTAGCCAGTCCCACAACTAAAGTTCAGATAACACATTCTGCTCAACATGTTACGGTGCCTTTGACTAATCCAACTGGATAGTTGCCACATTTAAATAAGTAATTCAAATTCAGTGTCTGTTCTGGAGTAACTATGCTACTAATTGCAAAAACCTCCATAAAACCACCCATGGCCTTGCCTTTACAGTAAATAACTAAATGTTCAGTCAGTGTTTTTGCATAAACAAAACACTACTAGGTATTTGTTCAATTGCACAATATTCATTTGCTGTGTGATTCCTGTTTAGTGTAAACATAAATAAATATAAAAAGAAAATACTATTTTAAAACNTACTGGTTTTAGATTTGCTTAAAAGCATCAATCTACAGTTAGTGAGATGCAATGGTACAGTATGTAATTACAACTAGAGTAAGTTGTTCCAATGGCTGTTTTAATAACATATAATCAAAACTTGTCATGCCACGAGCAAATTACATACACTCCATTTTAAGTTTTGCTTAACTGTTACCAGAGATTTGTTGATATGGTATAAAAGTGTATTACTACTGAGTGTGTATAGGCAAGTGTCATGATAGCAGAGTTTATGTATTGATTACTGTGAGTTCAAATGAGTGTTTTGGTAACTAATTCATGCAAATCCAGCTTTTGAACCTTGCAGTCAGAAGGTTCATGTTAGTAAAAAATGAAGTATTTTACCCTTACCCCATAAAAACCTTGATCATTTTGTGAGCATCTTTAGAAAAAATAGAATAGAACAGTCTCAAATAATTTCTCAACTTTTCCTCCAGCTGCCCTACTCCAGACATAATCATAAACCTCTGGACATCTTTGGAAAATACCAATTTTAAATTGTTCTGTGGTATAAGATCCTTCAACTAAATCAGTTCTTCATGAACTATCATTACAAATGGGTCTGAAAGTCATTTAACTCCCATAGCTTCCTTGAATTTCTGACTAGAAGGACTCTCACAAAGAGACTGTGTATTGCAGTGAGATGTCTTGCAAAGTTACAGTGAGATATGTAGGAGTGCTCCCTGTGAAGATAGTGAAGTCTGTGGGTTCTGATTTTGTGTAATTTGGTTAGGTTGTGCAGTATATCCATTGTTTCTGTGTTACGAGCATGAAATTAGCCAATTAAATTTGTATTTTTTTGGTACTTACGTTAACATCATAGTCATTGACTTTACAATTCAGAAATAAAGTTTGGCAAGACTATTTTGTAAACCTGTTAATTTTATAATGTAAAAATATTACTCTAACCTTGAATTGTTATTTGCACTTTCATAGTCTATACTTGATACATTCCCACTTTATATACAAGTAGGATACTACAACCATGTAGATGTTTGGCCAAATGAATGCTGTTAATAATATGTAAAGTTCTTTGATTAAACATTTATTACTTAAACTAATTCTGTTCTGTCTCACTGTATCTTAATTGCGTTGTACCTGATTCTTGAGACTGGTGACAGACGCTTTTAGCCTATGTTCAGTCCAGTGCCAGATTAACTGAGGACTCACCATATAGTAAGTTGATTTGTTATGATTTGTAAATATATACACTAAGCTTCAAAAACAAAATCTAAACCAGACAATTTTGTCTTAATTGGTGCAGCCATATTGTGCACTTGTTTTCTGTAGAGTAATGCCTTGTCATTTCAAATAGTGGTGCTAGAGACAGCAGGGGCATAATTTTTGAGGAAGGTCCTGTTAGTTAGTGTTACTGAAGTGCCACTTAATGTCCAGTCTCCACTGTCACTAGAAAAGTCCAGACTGCCTTTGATATGTTAACAGACACTAACCATTCTGTTCATTGTTAAAGGAATTTGATTAGGTTCCTCCAAGAAGCATGCCAAGGTGCTGGGAGCTTCTGCTATACTAACCCACGTTATGAAGTTGGGTTAGTCACTGTAAGGCACTTTCCACCACCTGCTGCTTTGGTGTGACTGTGTAAGCTGCAATCAGCAAGTACTGAGTTTCACCAGGATCGTTGCATATCACACAAGATATTTTCAGTGTGATTTCTGTCTAGAACATACTAATAGACAGATGTAAGGCATAACTTTGAGGCATTTGAAATCACAACAACATGCTCCAAAGTCAGGCACCCCCATGGCCCAGCTTCAGCAATCTGTTCATCAAGGTTAGTTCCGCTGTCACCTTCTCCTCCTCCACATCGCCTCTCCCACCACACACAAGGCATCCCATGGACATACTCACAGGGGCTGGTAAGTATGGATGCCAAACATGGTTATAAGGATAGCTAGTTTCTTTACGAAAAATTGTCTAGACGATCTACTCAGAATTGGACAATACACTGATTGATGTCTTTACTACTCTTACGTAGACCAGCCAGGTACAGAAACTTGAAAGATGTAGAGAAGCTGCCATCACAGAAACCTGGTGGGATAACAACGAGCGCTCCAATCAGTAGCTACCAGCTTATCCAAAGGCACAGGCAAGGAAGAAGAGGTGGTGGGGTGACCCCCTCTTAGGGAGACATATGAATTAATGAAGGTGACGAGAGGGTTGAGTCTCTATGTGTAAGAATCAGGAGGAAGGACAACAGGTCTGTTAGTGTTGTGGGAGTCTGTTACAGACCACCCAAGTGGGATGAAGAGGTGGGTGAAATGTTCTATAAGCAGCTGGGAGAGGTTTCACAATCGCTCATGGGGGACTTCAACTTCTCAGATGTCTGCTGGAAATACAATACATTCCCGAGAGGGAATGGTCCTGGAGGTTCCAGAAGTGTGGGAAGAGGACTTCCTGACACAGCTGGCAAGGAAGCCAATGAGGCTGCCCTCCTGGACCTGCTGCTTGTGAACAGAGCAGGACTTGTGGGGGAAGTAATGGTTGGAAGCTGTCTTGGGCACAGCCAGTCATGAAATGACAAAATTTCCAATTATTGGGGAAGTAAAGAAGAAGGTCAGTAAAACTGCCACCTTGGAGTCCTGGAGGGCAGACTTTGGCTTCTTCAGGAGACTGGTTGACAGAGTTCATTGGGAGACAGTCCTGAAGGTCAAAATTGTCCAGGAAGGCTGGAGACTCCTCAAGAAGGAGGTGTCAAAGTCATGGGAGCAGCTGTCCCAGTGTGAAGGATGAGCTGGTGGAGAGGAGACCAGCCTGGCTGAGGAGAGCTTTGGCTGGAATTTGGGAACAAAGGGGGGGTAGAGCTCTCACTACAATTAGAGGTATGTAGTGAGGCTATGCAGGGAGAAAATTAGGAGAGTCAAAGCCCAACTGGAACTCAAACTGGCTACTGCTGTTAAAGATAATAAGTGTTTCTATAAATATACTAAAAACAAAAGGAGGACCAGGGACAATCTCCATCCTTTATCAGATGCAGGGGGAAATACAGTGACAAGGGATGAGGAAAAAACTGAGGCGCTTAATGATGCTTTTGCTTCAGTCTTCAGCAGTAGAATTAGTTGTTCCCTGGACACCCTGACTGCTGAGCTGGAAGATTGTGGGGTGTCAGAATGAGACCATCACAATCCAAGAGGAAACACTGACCTGCTACATCACTTAAAATACATGCAAGTCTATGGGACCAGAGGGGTTACATCCCTTAGAAGGAGCCGGCAGATGTGCTCACCAGGCTTCTCTCCATCATTTACCAGCAGTCCTGGCTAACTGGGGAGGTCCCAGATGACTGGAGGGTAGCAAATGTGACTGAAGAAGGGCAGGAAGGAGGATCCAGGGAACTACAGGCCCGTCAGCCTGACCTCTGTACCGGGGAAGGTTATGATAAAGTTGATGCGATTAACATGTCAATTTCCATACACAGTGGGACTGTGCATGTTGTGCCTTCAGGAACCAGTGTTGACTTGCAGCTGTCACACTGGCTTATAATAGAGACATATTTTCATGTCTCTATTATAAACATATATGTTTTAACAAAAAAAAATATATGAGGAAAATGCAATTCTGTAGCTACAGTTAACAACAGTACCTACTTTTGTCACTGGTGCAAAGAGGTGATCCCAAAATCACAAGCGAGGTTCACCCAGGGAGCACATCACTGCATCAGCACTGTTAAAGCCTCTGCAAAAAGAAACAATAGTGGAAACCTCTCAGCTGTTAATAGTTCCAACAGCCTGAACCAACAAAACATGACAAACAGAAACACCAACTTCTGTTAAAAGGTGTAGTTTTCCTGTTCTTGTATCACAGAAGCATTGGAGAGCACAAATAACCTAGCTCTGAGACAGTTTTAATGTGCTTTATAAGACCAAAGTACTTGTGGTGGTGATCTGTCATCCCTGCCATTTCTTTACACATAGATGCATGCTACTTCTACAAGTAACAATTGTGCAGTGTATTTCAAGGTTAGCATCAGTTTTAGCTTTGGGAATTAAGATAATGCCTGCTTTTCTCACAAGAGACCTAATAAGGACAGAACCCTCCTACCAGACCATGTGGAAGTGCAAAGTGCACCAGTTGATCAGATTCCTACCAAATTATCTTCATTTACAGCACAACTATTTCTAGAGAAGCATTCCAGGTGCATCCTCTGTGATGACTGTGTGAAACACAGTGACAACAGAAAATCAGAATAAAGGATTCTTCAGCTGCAGGTCAGCAGCCTGTAGGACAGCAGGAGGGAGTTAGAGGCAGCAGTGCTGTTAAATCTACCCCAGAACAATTCAACCACTTAAGAAGGAGATGCACAGAGTCTCATTTACAGTAAATAAACCAACAGCCTCACCAAGAGCTCCCAAGAAGAAACGATTGTGCACTGACAGACAGTATGTTGCTAACATTCACACTCCCACTCCCAGGTGGAGCCAACATTCCATTTTTCTCCACTTCCCTGTCCTGGTTGTTTACATTTGAAATCCTTCAGAGCAGGGATGTGTTCTCATGCTTTCAAAGAGCTTAGCCAAGAGCACCCCTTTCTTTCACTGAGGCAAAAATACAGTGTAAATATGCATCATTTGGGAGAAAATAGATTTACTCCCCAGCTTTATCTGAGCTTACACTCTGCAAATTCCCTCAACTGAATCAGGCATTTCCAGTTCCAATCAGGCCAGAGTCTCACAGATCCTCCAACTCATCTTGGCTTAAAGGAGTCTAGTTCTGTTAAGGAGAATCAAGAAACTGTAGAGGATGCCTAAGATCTAGGATCAACACCGTCAAACTTGGGATGCTAGAGAGACATACTTTTGTGAAATTCAGAGCCCCTGTCCACTGCTACCAGCAACTACTGGGTATTCAGCAGCTCTCAATCAGAGCCTGTCAGCTATTGTCTACATAAAATATATAAAGTAGCAAAAACAAGTTAACCATGCTAATTCCATTGGTCATAACCAAAATCAGAGACAGGATGCTTTCAGTTGTTGTCAGAATATCCAAACCACTGCTCTTGCCATTGCCTTCAGGGCAGGGAGGGACTGAGCAAACAGCAGTGACAGCAGTGGTACCTCCCCACCCTGAGGCCAACAGGATAATCATACTTAGTGCCCTGTAATCTCAAAGTGTCATTTCACTGAAATGGTAGTTGTTAATGAAGCTGCACTTCGACTTGTCAAGAAATATTGAATCAAAACCATTTTCTGCCAATATACATCAATACAGTTGCCTAAAACCCATAGAATTACCTTAAAAGATCACCTCAATTTAGGTTTCTTAAAGCTTGAAATTTGTTGTTAGGTTGTTGGGTTTTTTTTTAATTCAAGTAGATTAAAAGCAGAAGGAAAATCACAGTAGATATATTATCTGAACAACACACAGTAGCGCATAGCTAATTAAGAATGTGGAGATAGTTGTAGAACACATGAACTATACATTTGTGGCAGAAGAGAAAAAGATTCAGCAGCATTGTTTTGGAAAGACCAAAGGGAAAGAAGCTGGGAACTGTGGCAGATGGCAGAAAGGTTACAGCAAAACCAGAGTAAAAAAACCCAAGTATTTCCAAATTCACTTGTTATCCATTAACATTGTACCTTACAAAATTCACAGAATAAAAGCCATACAAAGTATTAGGTAGTATCAGGTACTTATCTGGGAAAAAAAGAGGCACCATCATTCATTTCTATCCCATTTCTATGCAGACATCGTGAAGACCAGTGATGCTACACCAACATGATCGCACTGAGAGGGCCCAGCAGTGGAAGGCTTTCTAAGGGGGGGAGGGGGGTGGGAAGGCTGTCAGGCAGGCTGAAAAGAAAAGTGGTGGAAAGAGTTTAAAGGTCTCTGTGAAATTACTGATCTCCAAGGTAATCACATAGAACTACAGAGGGATTGATTAAAGAAGCATAGTAAAAATAGTCCAGGAGCTATAAACAGTTTGAAAGGACATGAAGGTAAAATAGGATTTAAATCAGTATGAGGAAATAAATCTGGCACCTGAGACAAAAAAGTCAAAGCTGATGTGAGAGAGAGGACTGCAAGAGTCAATAACAACTAGGGTGAGCCCTCTGGCCACTGCATGCTGCCTGAGCGGAGCATCTGTAAACAGACCCCATAGTCTATTAACTATGCAGTTGTTGCCATGATACCATTGAATGAAACAGCCTCTATTTTGCATAAAATAATAATTTGATTTTAGCAGGATCATGTTCCTCTATGTAAGAAAGGTCATTAAAAAAGAGAGGTTTTAATTTGTTTCCACTGTAAACAAGACAAAAAAAAATCAAGTTAATTTGCACCAAAGAAGGTTGAAATGAAACCAAAGACTGAAGGTTGAGTATGGAAACTAAGAGGCTGCAAATCCTCCTAGCGAGCATTTCTTTCTTAACATCAGTCTAGAGAAACACCCACAGGCACGGCTTGGGGCCACATGAGGAACCACTGTTGGACAGATGATTCCTGCATTTGGCTGGAAAGCTTCACAGAGCTGTATGGTTATTCCCCAGCCTTTTACACTATTCTATATGTGACAGAGGGTCCATTCAAGAGGGACAGTCAGCTTAATAAAACCCAGAGTTGATGTATGTTGACTGTAAGATCCACAATCATGATTTTCCTGAATGAGGACTTTCAGTTCATTGCTTGTAGTCTTATTTTCTGGTGAGTAGGAAGGATGACAGCTGAACCATCTTTGGATTAGAGAGGCCAATGAGAGTCCAGCAAACCATGTCCTGAAGTGTCACATCCAGATGTTTTTTGAACACCTCCAAGTGATGGTGACTCCATCACCTCTCTGGGCAGCCTGTTCCAAGGCCTCACCACTAAGTAAATTTTTTTTTCCAGAGTATCCAACCTAAACCTCCCCTGCTGCAACTTAAGCCCATTTCCTCTTGTCCTACCATTAATCACCTGGGAAAAGAGAGCTACACAGACTACAGCTGGGGGTAGCTTCAAAATCACAGGCTCTGGTTGTCATGGGGGACTTTAATTACCCTGACATTTGCTGGGAAAATTGTACATCCAGACACAGTCAGTCCACTAGGTTCCTCCAGTGCCTTGATGATAACTTCCTAATGCAGATGTTGGAANGGGAAGGCTGTCAGGCAGGCTGAAAAGAAAAGTGGTGGAAAGAGTTTAAAGGTCTCTGTGAAATTACTGATCTCCAAGGTAATCACATAGAACTACAGAGGGATTGATTAAAGAAGCATAGTAAAAATAGTCCAGGAGCTATAAACAGTTTGAAAGGACATGAAGGTAAAATAGGATTTAAATCAGTATGAGGAAATAAATCTGGCACCTGAGACAAAAAAGTCAAAGCTGATGTGAGAGAGAGGACTGCAAGAGTCAATAACAACTAGGGTGAGCCCTCTGGCCACTGCATGCTGCCTGAGCGGAGCATCTGTAAACAGACCCCATAGTCTATTAACTATGCAGTTGTTGCCATGATACCATTGAATGAAACAGCCTCTATTTTGCATAAAATAATAATTTGATTTTAGCAGGATCATGTTCCTCTATGTAAGAAAGGTCATTAAAAAAGAGAGGTTTTAATTTGTTTCCACTGTAAACAAGACAAAAAAAAATCAAGTTAATTTGCACCAAAGAAGGTTGAAATGAAACCAAAGACTGAAGGTTGAGTATGGAAACTAAGAGGCTGC
Source organism: Ceyx cyanopectus (assembly GCA_013401355.1). NCBI lineage: Eukaryota > Metazoa > Chordata > Aves > Coraciiformes > Alcedinidae > Ceyx > Ceyx cyanopectus. The sequence goes on from VYZU01060888.1 coordinate 20,212, forward strand.
AAATCCTCCTAGCGAGCATTTCTTTCTTAACATCAGTCTAGAGAAACACCCACAGGCACGGCTTGGGGCCACATGAGGAACCACTGTTGGACAGATGATTCCTGCATTTGGCTGGAAAGCTTCACAGAGCTGTATGGTTATTCCCCAGCCTTTTACACTATTCTATATGTGACAGAGGGTCCATTCAAGAGGGACAGTCAGCTTAATAAAACCCAGAGTTGATGTATGTTGACTGTAAGATCCACAATCATGATTTTCCTGAATGAGGACTTTCAGTTCATTGCTTGTAGTCTTATTTTCTGGTGAGTAGGAAGGATGACAGCTGAACCATCTTTGGATTAGAGAGGCCAATGAGAGTCCAGCAAACCATGTCCTGAAGTGTCACATCCAGATGTTTTTTGAACACCTCCAAGTGATGGTGACTCCATCACCTCTCTGGGCAGCCTGTTCCAAGGCCTCACCACTAAGTAAATTTTTTTTTCCAGAGTATCCAACCTAAACCTCCCCTGCTGCAACTTAAGCCCATTTCCTCTTGTCCTACCATTAATCACCTGGGAAAAGAGAGCTACACAGACTACAGCTGGGGGTAGCTTCAAAA